>CM066047.1:127388257-127529752 GCA_033557465.1 Ichthyophis bannanicus
GTCCCCACTCCATCTCGGAGCCTTTCCCCTTCCCCCCGTCTCTTACCGGGGCCCGGTGGCAATGGAAGACCCTCTCCATACTCCCCTTACACGGCTTTGCTATTGAACGCCGCAAGTTAGTAACTCAAGGGCTATTCGCCTAGTTGGGTCGCTCTACTCTGCTTAAAACGCGGAGGACGTCCACGTCCAGGGCCTACGCTAGAGTCTGGCGACTGTTTTTTCACCCCCGGGTGGTGTGCCCAGCGTAGCTTATCTCCCTGGCGTGCCGGTATCCTGGATATCTTGGCCTTTCTCCCAGTCCGGAGTGGACGAAAGGTTTGGCGCTAGGTTCCGTGTCGAGTGCAGTTGCTGCATTGACTTGTTTTCCCGTGGGCGCAGCACGTCGTGGTGGCGTGGATCGCTAGCGTCGCATGCGGAACGTGTCTCGCTTCTCCTTCGCGGGGTTAAGGTCCTTCTAGAGGCCTCCGCTGCGTACCGCCGGTGCCTAACGCTGGGATACTGTGCTCTATCTTCGTTCTTCCGGGGCTCCGCCTCTCGTTGCTCCTCCCTTTTGAGCCCCTGAAGGCCTGTTTTCGCTCAAAGTTTTGACTCTGAAGACGTGGGTTCTTAGTGGCTATTACGTCGGCGCGCCGTTTATTTGCCGAATTGCAGCTCTCATCCTGTCGTGATCCCTATCCCTCGCTTTCTCAGCGGAAGTTGCTGTCTCGTCGCATTTGTTGTTTCCTCTCCTTTTTTTGCCAAAGGTGCTGACCGAGTGCCCGTTCCATGTGAACCAGCCTCTCTTTCCCTCACCGGCCCTTTTTCCAGTGCCTCAGTGTGAGAATAGTAGGCAGTCTCTCTGTTACGGGCGGTGGACCTTAAGAGAGTGCTTTTTTTCCAATCGCCGTCAAGGTCACGGCACCTCGTTTCGATACGTCTGTATCATCTTTTTGTCCTTTTTTGCGGGACCTCGTCGCAGGGGCTTCCGCGTCCTCTAAGTCTACAATTGTCTAGGTGTCTACGTGAGGGGGCCATTGAAGCAAAAGCTTACATTCTTCTGGGGAAGTGGTTCTCTCTCCAGAACCAAAGCCAGGAAGTCAGTCCTCACTTCTTGGTGACGTCGGCGCCGACGGAGCCCTCCTCCTAGAGCGGGAGGCCAATTTTTCCCCATGCTTTCAAGAAAGAAAGCCTTTGGGAATTGCAGCGTCGTCTAGTGACGCTGAGTCCGTCTTCCCCGGGCACCTCCCCAGAGGGTGGGCCATACTTAGTTGCCAGTCTTCTTTTTTTGTTTTTCTCCCACTTCTTCCGCATTCCCCCCTTTCCCTTCGCGGAGCCCTACAGACCCCGTCCCCGTATTGCTCCCCCGCCGGAAAAAGGTCGATGCTGGTTCCTTCATTTATTTTATTCTTGTTCCTTCGGTTCGACGCCGATCTTTTTCCCGCCCGGACTCCGCGACGCCGTCACGAGTCCTCTTACTTTTTTTGCGGTTTTTCTGACTTTGTCAGCTTTCGTTTTCGATTTTTCCCTGGCAGCCCTGTCCTTTGACCTCGCAGGGGCCTTTTTTCCGCCGATGGCTGCCAGTGGGTTTAAGCGGTGTGGTCAGTGTGACCGAAATATGTCACTAACTGACACACACGACTTTTGCCTCCGCTGCCTGGGCCCGGATCATGAGGAACTGATCTGTGGGCCCTGCGGCAAAATGTCCTCAAAAGCGTTGAGAAGTCGGCGGCATCAGCGTGATAGAATCTTCGCTGACCCCAGCCGTACCCGGACCTCGGCGGAGGCGTCCGCGTCAAAAGGCTCCAGCTCGGACCGTCGCCGGAGTTCCTCCGACCGGGGTTCTCCCTCCGGGGACCATCGTCGGACGGTGAAACCCGCGAGGGCGGCGTCGGTGGACGCTCCTGGTTCCGCGAGGGCCAGGTCTGCATAGCCCCGACAGCCGCCCCTGTCCTTTGAGAAGAAACACCTCACGAAGCGACCTCGCCTGGAGTCTGAGATGCCTGCTCGGGTACGTCGTGTGGTCCATCTGGACTCGCCTCCGCGAAAGCCGACGTCGGGCTCGACGCCGTCGGGGCCCGAGTCTGGGACTTCTGGGTCACCTGAGCTCGGACTCAGGTTGACGGCCTTGGAGAGCAGACTGTCTGCCTAAATGGACCAGCATCGGGCACTTCACGCTGGCCTCGCTGGCGCCGCTGCCCCTACCGCCGGGACGTCTACGTCCAAGTCGACCACGGATACCTAGCCGATCCACGAGTCGATGAGAACTCGAGTCGATCCTCGGTGGAGGTCACCCTCGGCCTCCGTTCGGGACCGAGGTCACCGACGCCGACTCCCTCGGCGTCGGGCGGCAGGCGCCGCGCCCTGCCCTGCCGACCCCACCGAGTCCTCGTCGGAGTCGGTCTGGGAGTCTGAGGAGGAAGAGTCGCCTGATTCTTTCCGGACTCGGTGTGATCCCCCTCGGACTCACCGGAGTCCGAGCCTTCGGAATCAGTCCCCCCCCGGAGGATGCCCGTTTCTCGGACTTCGTTAGGGATATGGCCAAGGCTTTGGCCTTCCCTGCGGATCCCGAGGAGGAGCCTCGAGCCGAAGAGCTCGACTCCCTCCAGTATGACTCTCCCGCGAGTTGGGAACACTTTACTGTACCGGTTCCTCCTATGCTGTAACGACTACTCTTCCGCATGTGGGAGAGTCCGGCCTCCTCGACGTTCCTGAGCAAGTGGGTCGATTCTATCTATCGAGTCCGCAATAGCCCTGGCTTTCAAAAGGCACAGCTAACACACCATTCCATGGTAGTGGAATCGGCCATTGCATCGTCTTAAGAGCCAGAAGATGCACTCCTCGTTTCCTCCTGGCAGGGAGGCACGTAACCTGGATGGCCTTGGTAAGAAGTGTTTCCAGGGCTCTATGCTCGCATGTCTTGTCCAGACTTACCAGCTATACATGGGCATGTATCTCCGGGATCTGGCTAAAGAGCTCGCCGGATTCTCCGCTGGGTTTGTCCAGGAACCCTTGCGGAGGTTCCTGGCCTTGTCCACTGGCATTCGGGAATGCTCAAAGTTCATGTCCCGGGCAGCCTATGATGGCTTTGAAGCATCGGCTCGAGTGGCCGCAGCCGGCATCGGTGCCCGCCGACAGGCTTGGCTTCAGTCGTCCGACCTTGAGCCCTGGGTGCAGGACAAGTTGGTCGATGTCCCCTGCCGAGGCGAAAACCTCTTTGGCAAGCCCATGGCGGAAAAGGCTGCGCAAATTGAGACTGAGACTCTCACCCGGACCAGGCCTTTCTAGCCGAAGACCTCCGCCCCTTCCAGAAAAAGAAGGGCTCGGGGAAAAAGTCCTTTTACCCGAGGAAGGCGGCTGCCTACAAACAATACCCCCATTATCAGGCCCCTGCAGCTCCCCAACAGGCCCAGCAGTCCAAGGGACGGGGTAACGTGTCCCGTAGGCAGCAAGTCCCCAAGCCTGCCCCACCAGCCCCTGCTCAGCAGGGTGGGGGTTTTTGACTCACAAAGCAGTAGCCTCTCCCCCCCGCTGGTTCCTCCCGGCACCGTGAGGCCGGCTGGTTCACTTCGCCCAAAGGTGGAACAGCAACACCGCAGATGACTGTGTGCTTCAAGTCGTCCCATAAGGCTATCTTCTCAACTTAAACCAGGTCCCACCCTCCTATTTTCCGGAGAACCTCCACGACCCCCTCTGCACAGGGAATTACTCCTTCAGGAGTTTGGCCAGGTCTTCTGCAGGAACAGGCGGTGGAACCGGTGCCACACCCACCTGAGAGGTCAAGGCTTTTATTCCAGGTATTTTCTAATACCAAAGAGAACAGGGGGCCTCAGACCCATCCTGGACTTGCGCAACCTCAACAAGTTCCTTGTGCGGGAGAAGTTCAAAATGCTTACCCTTGGAATCCTTCTGCCCTACCTCCAGCAGGGAGATTGGCTATGCTCCTTGGATCAAAGGATGCCTACACGCACATCCTCATCCACCCAAGCCACCGCCCAATACCTAAGGTATTTGTGTGTGGTGGCAGGAAATCATTACCAGTACAGGGTACTGCCCTTTGGCCTGTTCTCTCGCGCTGCGAGTCTTCACAAAATGTCTCGTGGTGGTTGGCGGCCCATCTCCGGCTTCACGGCCTCTATGTCTTTCCGTACCTCGACGACTGGGCTCATCAGAGCAATGTCCGCTCGAGAGGTCACCAACGCCACGCGCCGCACGGTGACTCTTCTGCAGCACTTGGGCTTTGTTATAAACTTCGCAAAGTCCACTTTGCTCCCCTCACAGGATCTCGAGTTCATCGGCGCAAGGCTGCACACTCCTCAGGCGCGAGCATACCTACCGCTCGACAGGGCTCGACGGCTCATGGACCTAGCCGACCGCTTTCGCAGCCAGCCCCTGGTTTCCGCCAGGCGCTTCCTGAGACTGCTCGGCCATATGGCTTCCACCGTCCATGTGACCCCCAATGCCCGCCTGAATATGCGGCCTGCTCAATGGTGTCTCCGCCAGCAGTGGCGGCAGGCCACAGGCGGCCTAGCAGACCTAGTGCGCGTCTCCGAGCCGCTGATCTCGTCTCTCCGGTGGTGGCTTCGGCAGCCGAACCTGATATTCGGGAATCCCTTTCCAGCCACCTCAGCCGACCCGGGTGCTGACCACGGATGCATCCTCCTGGGCTGGGGAGACATTGCCAAGGGGCACGTACCCAGGGCCTCTGGACCACGTGGGAGTCTGCTCAGCAGATCAACTTCCTGGAGCTCAGGGCGATCCGCCTGGCTCTCAAGGCGTTCTCCCACCTGACTTCCCACCAGTCCGTCCTTGTCCCAGAGGGACAATCAAGTTGCCATGTTCTACGTGAACAAGCAGGGGGGCACGGGCTCCTTCCTCCTTTGCCGGGAGGCACAGAAGCTCTGCTCTTGGGCCGTCAGTCACGGCATTCTCCTCAAGGCGGTTTATCTCCCGGGCCAAGAGAATTGCCTGGCGGACAAACTCAGCAGGATCCTCCAGCCGCACGAGTGGCGTCTGGATCCCTTGGTAGTCCAGAAGCTCTTCCTAAAGTGGGGCCTCCCCACGGTGGATCTCTTTGCCAGTCCTCACAACCGGCAGCTTCCTCGCTTCTGCTCTCGTCAGCCACACCCCCTTCGGGTTGCGGCGGACGCTGTTCTAATTTCATGGTCGGGGAGCCTTCTGTACGCCTTCCCGCCCATCCCGCTAGTCTCTCGAACTCTTTTCCAGGTTCTCCGAGACAAAGCCTTCATGATCCTGGTGGCCCCTCGCTGGCCCAGACAGCCGTGGTTTCCGCTTCTACTGCAATTAGCGGTGGAGGATCCATTTCCTCTGGGGGTACAACCCGGATCTCCTCACTCAGGATCAGGGGTCTCTACTACACCCCAACCTCAGGTCTCTCAACCTCATGGCCTGGCTGCTGAGAGGGTAGTCCTTGCTCCCCTTCTCCTGCCGGCAGAGGTGGAGGAGGTCGTCTTAGCTTCGCGACTGGCCCATCTACCCGCAAATGCTACGCCTTTAAATGGCGTCGCTTTGCCGTCTGGTCTGGTGTTCCAACAGTTCAGGATCCCTTCTCCTCCTGCCCGGTGTCGGTGATCTTGCAATACTTGCTACACCTCTCTAATCCTGGGACTTAAGACCAACTCCGTCAAAGTTCACCTCAGTGCTCTTTCGGCACATCATATGCCGGTGGACGGTAGACCTCTCTCCAGCGACCCTCTCGTAGCGAGGTTTCTCCGAGGTCTCCTTCTACTTAAACCACCTCTGCGCCCGCCAGCGCCTGACTGGGACCTGAATGTGGTTTTGCAGCGGATCACCTGTCCGCCTTTTGAACCTATGGCTACCTGTTCTCTCCGTTTTCTTTCTTGGAAAACACTGTTCTTGATAGCCCTCACTTCCGCTAGACGCGTCAGTGAGTTGCAGGCCCTCGTGTCTGATCCCCCTTACACTCGGTTCTACAAAAATAGGGTAGTCCTACGGACTCACCCTAAATTTCTTCCAAAAGTGGTCTCCCCTGTTCACATCAATCAGCAGGAGGTGGTACTTCCAACCTTCTTTCCAGACCACACTCCAGCCGAGCTGAAACGGTCCTCCATACCCTGGACTGTAGAAGGGCTTTGAACTTCTACCTTGACCGTACGCGGAGCACCGTAAGCTGCTCAGCTTTTTGTGTCTTTTGACCCCAATAAATTGGGGCTCCCCGGTCTCCAAGCGTACTCTGTCCATCTGGGTTGCGGACTGTATCTCTTGGGCTTATGGGGGCAGCCGACTCTCCTTAGAAAGTCGAGTCCACGGCTCATTGCGTTCGGGGCAAAGGCTACGTCAGTGGCTTACCTCCGCTCTGTTCCGCTGGCAGACATCTGCCGGGCCGCTACTTGGTCTTCGAGCCAGACTTTTGCGGTCCATTACTGTCTCGAGAGGGAGTCCCGCAGGGACAGTGCTTTCGGACAGGCAGTCCTCCGTAATCTCTTTGAGGTCTGAGCAACTCCTACCCTCCATCCCGGATGTGGGCTACCGGTGGGTGATAATTCAGCGAAGATTCTTTCCTTCTGTGCTGCTGAGCTAGAGGGAGCTCATTTTTGTGCTTAGGGTCTCCGGTAGCCTTGAGCTTGGGAGTCCCATAAGTGAGGACTGACTTCCTGCTTGGTCCTGGAGAAAGCGTAGTTACTCACCTGTAACAGGTGTTCTCCAGGAGCAGCAGGAATCAGTCCTCACTACCCTCCCTCCTCCCCTTGGAGTTGCAATCGTCTGCTTATGTTCTTTTGCAAATTTTTATGCTGTCTTTTTTAGCTATGTCATCTGACTGGCTAAGATGGCACCCTCGGGCGGGAAGACGACCGCGCATGCGCGCTGCAATTCCCAAAGGCTTTCTTTGAAAGCTGGGGAAAATTGCTCCGCGAGGGCTCCGTCGGCGCCGACGTCACCCATAAGTGAGGACTGATTCCTGCTGCTCCTGGAGAACACCTGTTACAGGTGAGTAACTACGCTTTCCGGTGGGGCTCCGTGCTCATTCTACTCTAGCACAAGCGGCTTCGTGGGCCGAGCGGTCTCTTGTGGCTCCGCTGGATATTTGTCGAGCGGCGACTTGGTCTTCGCTGTCCACCTTTGTACGTCACTATAGGTTGGACGTTCAGGCTCGTCAGGACGGCTGCTTTGGAGCTGCAGTACTGTCGGCGGCCTTGACCCCCCCCCTTGAGAGCAGGTAGCTTGGGTACTGCCCGTTGTCTGGACTGGTCTAGCAGTTTGTCTTGGAAGGTGAAATTTCACTTACCGTTAATTTCCTTTCCTGGAATACTGCTAGACCAGTCCAGGACCCGCCCTGCTGTATGGTGCACTGCTGCTGGCGCTGGGCAGCCGCCGACCGCTGTCCTTCCTTTTCAGTCTGCCTCGCCATGGGCGATCCATGAATGCGTTGGTGCATGCTGACTTCAGTTCTGGGGAGTCCTTCGGCTCCCTTGTATATAGTTCCTTAGGACCCTCGGGGTGCGGTTAAGTTTAAGTTGCTTTTATACGTTACTGACAGGGACCCCTAGGGGTAACTGTATATCACCAGACTCAACCCAATCAGAGCTCTGGTGGAATTCTCTGTCTCCAAGATCTGCTGGCAGGGGTGCATAACCCGTTTGTCTGGACTGGTCTAGCAGTATTCCAGGAAAGGAAATTAACGGTAAGTGAAATTTCACCTTAATTACTTTAGTTCTTTGTTTTCTTGTGGTCGCGGCTGTATTTCCTGCTACCACCGGTATCGCCGGTGGATTTTTGGCTAAATTCTGAGAAACCTTTCTTCAGTTTTTTTACCTTAACTTCTTGGGCCTACTAGGCCTTTTTCTTTATGGCGCCTTCTTTTCCTAAGAAGTGCATTCGATGTCGAAACACTTGTTTCTTTTTAGACACCAATAGTTGGTGTCTCAACTGTGTGGGTCCTGACCCTTTTTCCCCTGACTTGTCAGGAGATAATTTTGTGAGGAAACCTTCAGTATTTAGAATTTCCCTCGATACCGTTTTTTCCTCGGCAGTGAGGGTACCCGGTTTCTCTACTTCACAGGATCAGGTAGCCCAAAAACAGTCTGTTAAGACTAGCCAATGCTTGAGTGGTATGTCCCATGCCCAGCATGGTGACGGCTCCGGCCTTACCCTCAAGAACCCATTGGCATTACCCCTGCGGGAGTCTTCGGGCTCCAAAGCGTTAAAGGGGTTTCAGGATGTTCCTGGGGCTCACCCCTCACAGAACATACCTGAGCCATGCGCGGGGGTGGTATCTGCTTCGAGTGGTACCGAGCCTCCGGCATCGGCACCGGTGTCGAGTATTCCACTCTTCACCAGGGATCGTCATCGGGCATCCTCTGTACCTTCGGGACCGATCGATACGCACCGCATTGACTTCCCTCAATCTCAGCCATGCTCCGGGATGGTACCGGCGTCGATCGGTTCCGATACCCTGGCATCGGCATCGAGGTGGACCACCTTACCCTTTGCAAGAGGTGCTCATCGGGTATCCTCGGTACCGTCGGTATCGATCGATGTAACCCAGTCTGCCTTAGTGGTATCGGCATCGGCACCTTCGCAACATGCATCGATAGTATCGCTTACTTCGATGCTGAGTCTTGAGCCGATATCTAGTCTCGAGGACTGCGTACCGACGCGTCCCGGAACCGACTCCTGTCGTTTCCAGATAGGCAGTTCCGAAGATCATAGCCATAACTCCCTCATGATCTTGGTACCACTGCAGCAGTTCCCGATGGCTACTTCATCTGCTAATCCTGTATCAGTATCGATGCCTATTCTTGCACCGATACCTACTTTGGAACCGATACCTGGCGTTGGTGCAGTACCCTGTACCGCTTCTGGTGCTCAGGCTCTTTCTTTAGCCTTACCAGGGATGGTTCCCATAGGACATCAGTCTTTTCAGGCTTTTCTCCGGTTTATGGCAACCTTTCTTAATATTTCTATCCCTGGTTGTGATCCTACTCATGGCTCACCGGCACAAATAGAAAACATAAAGTTTCCTTTACATCCTGCTCTGCAGGATCTCCTTCTCAGGGTCTGGAAATCGCCCTTACGACTTCCTCCAGTCTCTACAGACATTAAGGTTCGGTACCGGGTGCCACCCTCTCCAGGGTTCCAAAAGCCTCAACTTTCTCATCGTTCCCTTGTAGTGGAATCGGCACTGAGGAAAGTTAAGAGCAAGAAGAAGCATTCTTCTTATCCGCCGGGTCGTTCTTCAAGAACACTCGATGCTTTTGGTCGTCAAGCCTTCCAAAACTCTATGCTGGCCTCCAGAGTTCTTTCATATATTTTTCATATGAGTCTAACACTCCAGGAAGTCACAGAGAAATTGTCTCTTTGACCCCTTTTTTACCAGAGCCCAAGGCTACGGATTATTCCTTGCTCATCAATCACAGCCGGAATATATCTTGGTTCCTATCTCGTGCTTCTATAGACTCTTTTGAGTCCATTAGCAGATCCTCTGCTATTGCCATTGCAGCACGTCGCAGAGCCTGGCTTGAAGCTTCAGACTTGAGCAGATGGGCACAAACTAAACTGGCTCATTCTCCTTGTACAGGAGAATGTCTCTTCAATAAGGAGGCTTTAAGTCAGGTTGCTCAATGCTCCACTGACTCTCCTTCCACTAAAAACCATTCTAAGCCACCTCCTTCAAAGAGTAGGAAATGTCCTACCAAACCTTCTTTCCCTAAGAAAAGTTTCATTCATCTCCTGCCCATCATTTGGCTGTACCTAAACAGGGGACGCCTCAGCCTAGTCTGCAGTCCTCCAGTTCTGGCCAGTCTCAGCATTCCCAGCAACCATAGGGGCCGGGAATTGTAACTTACACTTCACTTCTACATATTAGAAGTTTATTCACTGTGCTTTTCTTTTCAGTGTACTAACCTGACGGGGAAAAATTTTTTGTTCAGGGACAACACACTTCTCCTCTTCTTACTCTCTAGAAGAGCAGTTGCAACTATCCCCTGATAGTTTCTATCCCAACTGGACATTTTTTCCTTCAGTTGACTTACCCTATGGGTACGTCACCCTCCAATCACTTGAGGGTTACCATACTGAACAGCTTCTCTGCCAAGCTCGTTCCCCAGACAGGGAGAAGAGATATCTCCTCTTTTCTTGTCTGTTTTTCTTTATTCAGCACAGGACAATCTCTCTGCTGTTTCCGTCAGCAGCTCTGACTGCAGGAGTTACAGTAATTGTATTACTGGAACTTTTTCCAAGTTCCAATCCCTTGTTCAAAATTTTGTCTAGCCTCAGTAGTGATTCCAAACTATCTTGGATCCTCCTACTCGTTTAGGCTTTCTCATATTATTCTAACCATCTCCTCTCCTAGGATATGGCAACACACCTGACTTCAGTCAGTTTATCTCATGACTCTCCTGCACAATGCTCTCTGCAGTCTTCAGAGAAGCTTTCTACTATGAGGGCCTTGCTGTAGAGCATTGACCTTGTCTCTGAAGTTTCTCTATTAGTAGGGAAAAACTTATAAACCCTTCCTATGCCTGTGAGGGTTCTCCACACCCCCTCTTGCCTGGGGTGTTAACATGAGATATCAGTTATTCTGTGTGAAAATTCAAGGCTTCTGTTTACGCATGCTACCTCTGGGTCCTTCCATAGGTCCCTTTGGTATCTTCCCTGCGTTTTTCCACATCTACCATGTCAGTGTTCTGTGGCACTCCCGCCTTGTTCTTTACAGATTCATATGTTCATCTGTTCTCACGCGAACATCACGGTTATCTGCTTAGATTGCCTTTCTGCAATCCATGAAAATAGATTCTCTATTCATATCCCAAGTGGGTTCACCCTCTTGTAGAGCACAGAATCTTTTTCTTTTATATTCCCCATGTACAATTATGGGGCTGGGTGGTAAACGTGTATCTTCAACCTCTTGCCTTGTATGTAGCATCTCCATATATGTCTACATACCTATATCATTGCTCTGGGGGTGCTAAATCAAACCCCACAAATTTACATATCTTCAGGTATATCATATCTATATCTTTGATATATTTCACCACCCATATCCTAATATACACATCTGAACATATGTATATGTGTATATGTATGTGTGTGTGTGTGTGTATATGTATATATGTGTATATATGTATATATATGTGTATGTATGTGTGTGTATGTGTGTGTATGTTTGTGTATGTATGTATGTATGTATGTATGTATATATATATATATGTGTGTGTTTCATAAGGGGCCTCTTAAGGGTTGATCTGTCTTACACACTATCACCCTTACTGTCTACACTACATGTTTTACCTCCTAGAGGTTTTAGACAGTCTGTCGCCCTACGTCCCATGCCATCTTACGATGCAGAAACTCTTAGGCACCAGTACCCTCTTTGGTGCTAACATCTCCATATTTTCTTTAAGTCCATGAAGCATCAAGCTTCAATATTTTTCCTATCTCTCGCCAGCTAGGAAAAACAGTGTACCTCTTTATCTTGAGTACACAACTGTTTTCCATGGGAATAGGGGATTTTTTCCAGTTCCCCTCTTCCCGCCACGACTGGGCTAGTTGTCCAACTCCGTCAGCCTTCTTCCTTTAGTCCTCAATGTTAATGACCTTATGCCTAAAGGAGTTTTCAGCTTTTCCCATAAAGCTTTCCATTGAAGACCTGACGTCAAATCCTACCCAGTTGACACCTGGATCGTCTACTACCTCCAGGTCTGGACCTTCATCCTCACTGCTGAGAGGTCACCTTGAAGATTCTGCTACTGCTTATCCAGTAGACTCCATCATACTTTCTACTTCCTACAATACAGTAGGTAAGCTGCATATTTTAAGTGTACATTAAATGTCTTTTAATGCTACTCATTATGTCTACCAAGGACTCCTGTAGTTTGTACAACCCTCTAGTCCTTGGCTGTGCTGTTCTTTCCTCACAGCTCCTTTATTGTCAACTCCTACCCTCCATCCCACATTGGATGCCGGGGATTCCTGGAGTCAAAATGCACCCCTGATCCAGGCACTTGCATTTTTATGGGATCTCCCCCTGGCATCTCCAGCTAGGGAGTCCCCATATGTGAAGACTCATTCCTGCTTGTTCCTGGAGATAGCACAGTTACTTACCTGTAACAGGTGATCTCTGGGAACAGCAGGAATTAGTCTTCACAACCCTCCCACCTCCCCTAGGAGTTGCATCTTTTTTTTTTTTATCTTCTTCCTTTTCTCTCCTCGCCTTTGTCTCAGCTCTGAAACTCAACTGAAGAGAGGCTGTGGAGAAGGCGGGAAGTCACTGCGCAGGCGCGAGGGATGCTGCCAAAAGCTTTCTGATTGGAAGCTGGGCAGCATTCCCGTGCAGGCTCCGTCGGTACCGACGTACCCATATGTGAAGACTAATTCCTGCTGTTCCCAGAGATCACCTGTTACAAGTAAGTAACTGTGCTTTCTTGATCAGTGGTTGGAGAGTTATTGGAGAGAGGTTGTTTAGTGTTAAAGATTATGTTTTTGTACTTGGTGCGTACAGCCATGGGGAGCCAGTGCAGCTGATGGAGCGTGGGGGTTATGTGTTTGTATTTTGCTGTTCCGGTGATGATTCTGGCCGCCGTGTTTTGTACCATTTGTAAGGGGAGTCATTTTCTTTGGGAGTCCATGGTAAATTGCATTGCAGAAATCCAATATAGGCATTATTATGGCTTGGCATACAGTTCAGAAATCATTGTCAGTGAGCAGTGGTTTGAGGTTGTGTAGCATTCTGTGGTAGGATAATTTGGTTGTCTTCTTGATGTGTGGTTGGAAGCTGAGTTGCTGGTCAAAGGTGACCCCGAGGTCTTTGACTTCTTGTTTATTCCTTATGGTATGGTCAAAGAGTTTTAGAGTCCGTCGGTGAGAATATTGTACTTCTGGTAATGTGCATCAGCTCGGATTTTTTGAAGTTTATGAAAAGGCTTTCATTGTTGAGCCATTCTGACATTGCCTCTAAGCATGCTGTGGTCCTGAAGTTGTTGCTGTACACATTTTTTCAATTATCTTGGTTATGAAAGTGAGGCTGGATATTGGTCGGTAGGAGTTTGGTTGATTCTTGTCAAGGTGGTGGTTGTTAAGGATTGGTCTAATGGATGCTTTGAGTTGCTGGGGGAGGTATCCTTGAGTTAGTGAGGATTCAACAATCATTTGTAGATGGGGTGTTAGGTATTCTTTTGTCTGCTTGATCCATGTAACTGGGCATGGGTCAGTAGGAGAGGTGGTTGTGTTTATGGTAGTTTTGATGGAGTTGAGTTGTTGTCTTGATGGGATGTGACATGTGATCCATGTTTCATCCATTGTGTGTTGTATTCTAGATTTGGTCGGTTTCTTAAGTGTTGTCTGTGTGTATTTGAGTTGTATATAGTTGGCTAGGTCTTGTGGGGGAATGGAGTTTATATCTTCTGTTTGTGTTTCTTTTGTGAGATTGCTTACTATAGAGAAGAGCTCCCTTGGTTTGTTGATTTCATTATCAAGTTTGAGTGGTATTCCTTCTTGTGACTGTTTATCTTATTGTGGTAGGTGGCTTGCAATTCCTTGTATTTCGTCAAGATGATGTGGCGCTTTGTTTTTCTCCATTGCCTTTCAATTTTCCTTAGGCGTTTCTTGTATTCGTTGATTTCACTTGAATACCAGGGGCGTAGTGTGTTCTTCTGTTATGGGTTGGTTTATGTGGTGCGATTGCTGCGTTATGAAGAGTTTCATTCCATTTGGCAATGGTGGCATCAAGATCTGTTATGCTTTGCTCTAGTTCTGGCAGTACTTCCAGGAATTTTTCTTTGTGGAAGGTTCAAAATCATCTTTTCTCCTTGAGATTTGGTTCAGGGGTTCGGCTCTTCATGGGCTGGTTTATAGAGAAGTTGATCATATGGTGGTCTGACCAAGGGATAGGGGTGACTGTGTGCTATCATGTTCTTGCTGCAGTGTTGGTTTGATGTAAATACCAGGTCAAGGGTGCCACCCATTTTGTGGGTTGCGGTATTTATTAGTTGGATGTACTGCAGATTCTCCAGGACCAAGCAGGAAGTCAGTCCTCACTTATGGGTGACGTCGGCGCCGACGGAGCCCTCGCGGAGCAATTTTCCCCAGCTTTCAAAGAAAGCCTTTGGGAATTGCAGCGCGCATGCGCGGTCGACTTCCCGCCCGAAGGTGCCATCTTAGCCAGTCTTCTTTTTTCCGCGGAGCCCTACAGACGTCCCCGTCTTGTCCCCGCGAAAAAGTTGATTTTCCTCTTTATTTTATACTTTTTTCTTTCGGTTCGACGCCGGTCATTTTCCCGCCCGGACTCGCGACGCCGGTCTCGAGTCCTCTAACGGTTTTTCGGTTTTTCTGACTTAGTCAGCTTTCGTTTTCGTTTTTTTCCCTGGCAGCCCGGTCCTTTGACCTCGCAGGGGCCCTTTTTCCCCCGATGGCTGCCAGTGGCTTTAAGCGGTGTGGTCGGTGTGACCGAAATATGTCACTCACCGACTCACACGACCTTTGCCTCCGCTGCCTGGGCCCAGATCACGAGGAACTGATCTGTGGGCCCTGCAGCAAACTGTCCTCGAAGGCGTTGAGAAGTCGGCGGCATCAGCGCGAAAGAATCTTCGCTGACCCCAGCCGTACCCGGACCTCGTCGGAGGCCTCCCTGTCGAAAGGCTCCAGTTCGGACCGTCGACGGAGCTCCTCCGACCGGGGTTCTCCCTCCGGGGACCATCGACGGAAGGAAAAACCCGCGAGGGCGGCGTCGGTGGACGCTCCTGGCTCCGCGAGGGCCAGGTCGCATAGCCCCGACAGCCGCCCCGGGTCCTTGGAGAAGGAACACCTCCCGAAGCGACCTCGCCTGGAGTCGGAGATGCCTGCCCGGGTAAGTCCTGTTGTCCTTCTGGACTCGCCTCCGCGACAGCCGACGTCGGGCCCGACGCCGTCGGGGCCCGAGTCGGGGGCTGCTGGGTCGCCTGAGCTCGGACTCAGGTTGACGGCCTTGGAGAGCAGATTGTCTGCCTTCATGGACCAGCAGCGGGCACTGCTCGCTGGCTTCGCTGGCGTCGCTGCCCCGACCGCCGGGACGTCGACGTCCAAGTCGACCCCGGAGACCGAGCCGATCCTCGAGTCAATGAGAACTCGAGTCGATCCTCGGTCGAGGTCGCCCTCGGCCTCCCGTTCGGGACCGAGGTCGCCGACGCCGACTCCCTCGGCGTCGGGGCGGCTGGCGCCGCACCCTGCCCGAGCCAACCCCACCGAGTCCTCGTCGGAGTCGGTCTGGGAGTCTGAGGAGGAAGAGTCACCTGATTCTTTCCGGACTCGGTGTGTCCCATCGGACTCTCCGGAGTCCGAGCCTCGGAAGCAGTCCCCCCCGGAGGATGCCCGGTTCTCGGACTTCGTTAGGGATATGGCCAAGGCTTTGGCCTTCCCTGCGGATCCCGAGGAGGAGCCTCGAGCCGAAGAGCTCGACGCCCTCCAGTATGACTCTCCCGCGAGGGAGCACTTTACTGTGCCGGTTCCTCCTATGCTGGAACGACTACTCTTCCGCATGTGGGAGAGTCCGGCCTCCTCGCCGGTCCTGAGCAAGCGGGTCGATTCTATCTATCGAGTCCGCAAGAGCCCTGGCTTTCAAAAGGCGCAGTTGCCACACCATTCCATGGTAGTGGAATCGGCCATGCATCGTCTTAAGAGCCAGAAGATGCACTCCTCGGTGCCTCCTGGAAGGGAGGCCCGTAACCTGGATGGCCTTGGCAAAAAGTGCTTCCAGGGCTCTATGCTCGCCTGTCGTGTCCAGACTTACCAGCTCTACATGGGCATGTATCTCAGGGATCTGGCTAAAGAGCTAGCCGGCTTCTCCGCTGGTTTGTCCGAGGAACCCTTGCGGAGGTTCCTAGCCTTGTCCACAGGTATTCGGGAATGCTCAAAGTTCATGTCCCGAGCAGCCTATGATGGCTTTGAGGCCTCGGCTCGAGTAGCCGCAGCCGGCATCGGTGCCCGCCGACAGGCTTGGCTTCAGTCGTCCGACCTTGAGCCCTGGGTACAGGACAAGTTGGTCGATGTCCCCTGCCGAGGCGAAAACCTCTTTGGCAAACCCATGGCGGAAAAGGCTGCACAAATTGAGACTGAGACTCTCACCAGGACCAGGCTTTCTAGGAAGACCTCCGCCCCTTCCCAGAAAAAGAAGGGCTCGGGAAAAAAGTCCTTTTACCCGAGGAAGGCAGCTGCCTACAAACAATACCCCCATTATCAGGCCCCTGCAGCTCCCCAACAGGGCCAGCAGGCCAAGGGACGGGGTAACGGGTCCCGTAGGCAGCAAGCCCCCAAGCCTGCACCACCAGCCCCTGCTCAGCAGGGTGGGGGTTTTTGACTCGCTCAGCATAGCCTCTCCCCCCCCGCTGGTTCCCCCCAGCACCGGAGGCCGGCTGGTTCACTTCGCCGACAGGTGGTCCAGCATCACCACAGATGCCTGGGTGCTTCAGGTCGTGCGAGAGGGCTACCTTCTCCACTTCCATCAGGTCCCTCCCTCCTATTTTCCGGGAGAGCCTCCGCGCCCCCCTCTGCACAGGGAGTTGCTCCTTCGGGAGTTAGCAGGTCTTCTGCAGGATCAGGCGGTGGAACCGGTGCCACACCACCTGAGAGGTCAGGGCTTCTATTCAAGGTATTTTCTGATACCAAAGAGAACAGGGGGCCTCAGACCCATCCTGGACTTGCGCAACCTCAACAAGTTCCTTGTGCGGGAGAAGTTCAAAATGCTTACCCTTGGAATCCTTCTGCCCTACCTCCAGCGGGGAGATTGGCTATGCTCCTTGGATCTAAAGGATGCCTACACGCACATCCTCATCCACCCCAGCCACCGCCAATACCTAAGGTTTGTGGTGGCAGGAAATCATTACCAGTACAGGGTACTGCCCTTTGGCCTGTCCTCCGCACCGCGAGTCTTCACAAAATGTCTCGCGGTCGTGGCGGCCCATCTCAGGCTTCACGGCCTCTATGTCTTCCCGTACCTCGACGACTGGCTCATCAGAGCAGCATCTGCTCGGGAGGTCACCAGCGCCACGCGCCGCACGGTGACTCTTCTGCAGCACTTGGGCTTTGTTATAAACTTCGCAAAGTCCACTTTGCTCCCCTCACAGGATCTCGAGTTCATCGGCGCAAGGCTGCACACTCCTCAGGCGCGAGCATACCTCCCGCTCGACAGGGCTCAGCGGCTCATGGACCTAGCCGACCGCTTTCGCAGCCAGCCCCTGGTCTCCGCCAGGCGCTTCCTGCGACTACTCGGCCATATGGCTTCCACCGTCCATGTGACCCCCAATGCCCGCCTGAATATGCGGTCTGCTCAATGGTGTCTCCGCCAGCAGTGGCGTCAAGCCTCAGGCGGCCTAGCAGACCTAGTGCGCGTCTCCGAGCCGCTGATCTCGTCTCTCCGGTGGTGGCTCCGGCAGCCGAACCTCCTATTCGGAATGCCTTTCCAGTCACCTCAGCCGACCCGGGTGCTGACCACCGATGCATCCCTCCTGGGCTGGGGAGCACATTGCCAGGAGGCTCGTACTCAGGGCCTCTGGACCACGTGGGAGTCTGCTCAGCAGATCAACTTCCTGGAGCTCAGGGCGATCCGCCTGGCTCTCAAGGCCTTCTCCCACCTGACTTCTCACCAGTCCGTCCTTGTCCAGACGGACAATCAAGTTGCCATGTTCTACGTGAACAAGCAGGGGGGCACGGGCTCCTTCCTCCTCTGCCGGGAGGCACAGAAGCTCTGCTCTTGGGCCGTCAGTCACGGCATTCTCCTCAAGGCAGTTTACCTCCCAGGTCAAGAAAATTGCCTGGCGGACAAACTCAGCAGGGTCCTCCAGCCGCACGAGTGGCGCCTGGATCCCTTGGTAGTTCAGAAGCTCTTCCTCAAGTGGGGCCTCCCCACGGTGGATCTCTTTGCCAGTCCTCACAACCGGCAACTTCCTCGCTTCTGCTCTCGTCAGCCACACCCCCTCCGGGTTGCGGCGGACGCTTTTCTGATCTCATGGTCGGGGAACCTCCTGTACGCTTTCCCTCCCATCCCGCTAGTCTCTCGAACTCTCTTCAAGGTTCTCCGAGACAAAGCCTTCATGATCCTGGTGGCCCCTCGCTGGCCCAGGCAACCGTGGTTTCCGCTCCTGCTGCAACTGGCGGTGGAGGATCCATTCCCTCTGGGGGTGCAACCGGATCTCCTCACTCAGGATCAGGGGTCCCTACTGCACCCCAACCTCAGGTCTCTCAACCTCATGGCCTGGCTGCTGAGAGGGTAGTCCTTGCTCCCCTTCTCCTGCCGGCGGAGGTGGAGGAGGTCGTCTTGGCTTCGCGACGGCCTTCTACCCGCAAATGCTACGCCCTTAAATGGCGTCGCTTTGCAGTCTGGTGTACCCAACAGTCTCAGGATCCCTTCTTCTCCTGCCCGGTGTCGGTGATCTTGCAGTACTTGCTACACCTCTCTAATCTGGGACTTAAGTCCAACTCCGTCAAAGTTCACCTCAGTGCTCTTTCAGCACATCATGTGCCGGTGGACGGCAGACCTCTTTCCAGCGACCCTCTTGTAGCGAGGTTTCTCCGAGGTCTTCTTCTACTTAAACCACCTCTGCGCCCGCCAGCGCCTGACTGGGACCTGAATGTGGTTTTGCAGCGGATCACCTGTCCGCCTTTTGAACCTATGGCTACCTGTTCTCTCCGTTTTCTGTCTTGGAAAACGCTGTTCTTGGTAGCCCTCACTTCCGCTAGACGCGTAAGTGAATTGCAGGCCCTCGTGTCTGATCCCCCTTACACTAGGTTCTACAAGAATAGGGTAGTCCTACGGACTCACCCAAAATTTCTGCCTAAAGTGGTCTCCCCTTTTCACATCAATCAGGAGGTGGTACTTCCAACCTTCTTTCCCAGACCACACTCCAGCCGAGCTGAGACGGTCCTCCATACCCTGGACTGTAGAAGGGCATTGAACTTCTACCTTGACCGTACGCGGGAGCACCGTAAAGCTGCTCAGCTTTTTGTGTCTTTTGACCCCAATAAATTGGGGCTCCCGGTCTCCAAGCGTACTCTGTCCATCTGGGTTGCGGACTGTATCTCTTGGGCTTATGGGGCAGCCGGACTCTCCTTAGAAAGTCGAGTCACGGCTCATTGCGTTCGGGCAAAGGCCACGTCAGTGGCTTACCTCCGCTCTGTTCCGCTGGCAGACATCTGCCGGGCCGCTACTTGGTCTTCGAGCCAGACTTTTGCGGTCCATTACTGTCTCGAGAGGGAGTCCCGTAGGGACAGTGCTTTCGGACAGGCAGTCCTCCGTAATCTCTTTGAGGTCTGAGCAACTCCTACCCTCCATCCCGGTTGTGGGCTACCGGTGGGTGATAATTCAGCGAAGATTCTATCCTTCTGTGCTGCTGAGCTAGAGGGAGCTCATTTTTGTGCTTAGGGTCTCCGGTAGCCTTGAGCTTGGGAGTCCCATAAGTGAGGACTGACTTCCTGCTTGGTCCTGGAGAAAGCGTAGTTACTCACCTGTAACAGGTGTTCTCCAGGAGCAGCAGGAATCAGTCCTCACTACCCTCCCTCCTCCCCTTGGAGTTGCAATCGTCTGCTTATGTTCTTTTTGAAAATTTTTATGCTGTCTTTTTAGCTATGTCATCTGACTGGCTAAGATGGCACCTTCGGGCGGGAAGTCGACCGCGCATGCGCGCTGCAATTCCCAAAGGCTTTCTTTGAAAGCTGGGGAAAATTGCTCCGCGAGGGCTCCGTCGGCGCCGACGTCACCCATAAGTGAGGACTGATTCCTGCTGCTCCTGGAGAACACCTGTTACAGGTGAGTAACTACGCTTCTTCCCATTGTTTCCATGAAGGTCTGTTGATTCTGGGTGGATAGCGATGGAATGTTTGGGTCCCCTAGGACTATGAGTGGTTTGTTTTGGGTTGCAAGGGAGCAGATTTGTTCCAGTATGGTGGAGAGTTCATCTTCTTTTGAGCTTGGGGCTCTGTATAGGAGACAGAGTGCTTGATGTTTGTTTGAGACTGTTATTACATTGCTTCCTGTGGCTCATATGTTGGATGTGGTTTGGAATTGCAGATGAGCCTTTGCAATAACTAGCACACCACCGCCTCTGCGTGTTGGTCTTGTGGAGCTGTGTATTGTATAATCTCCAGGAACAAGCAGGAATAAGTCCTCACATATGGGTACGTCGGTACCGATGGAGCCTGTGCGGGAAAGCTCCCCAGCTTCCCAGAAGGAAAGCTTTTGGGGGCCTCCCACTGCGCATGCGCGCAGCCTTCCCGCCTTCCTGACCAACTCTCCTCAGTTCTTCTTTTTCCGCGGAGCCAGCAGGTCGTGTTCCTGTCACCGCTGAAGAAGTTGTTATTTTAATTTGTTTCTTTGGCCGCGTATCTGCATTCCCCGATTCCGGACCGGTACCGCCGGTCTTTTTTCTTTATTTCTTCAAAAAAAAAAAAATCTTATTTTTCCCCACTTGGTGTGTGTGTTCTGTGAGGCCTCTAGGCCTTCACAGAATTCTCCCTCATGGAGAAACAAGCCTCTGGTTTTAAAAAATGCACCAAGTGTAGCGGTACTATCTCAGTCACAGACACCCATGAATGGTGTCTTAAATGTTTGGGGCCTGACCACTCCATTCCGGATTGTCCATCCTGTTCTTTGATGTCTAAACGTGGCTTACAAAACCAGGCAGCCAAGTTTCACATGCTGTTTTCTACAGATACTCCAGCATCGACATCTTCCAGGTCTTCCTCTCCTGATGGATCTCAGGTAACCAAACATTCCTCTGGCAGGTCCTCAAAGGGCAAATCTCCCTCCAAGTATCTAGATGCCCCCGGGCTTGACCCTGAGGACCCTGCCCCAGCCAAACAACCCCGGCGGGAAGCTCCGGCTTCCAAAGCTCCTCCTATGGGGTTACAGGTTGACATCGATGGCACGGCCTCGACTGATCACCTGTTAGACTGCTCTGGGGTACCGGCTCAATCTTCCGGTACCGACATCCAGACAGTCGTGGCGTCTATGGATCATACAGTTCAATCCATGCAGCAGGCTATTATGACTTTTATTAGAGCTGCGACGCCCTCGGTACCGCAGCCAGCAGTACCGACTCCGGTTCCGGTACCACAACCGATACCGGTACCCAGGGCATCCACATCGACCAGGATACCGATTCCGGTTCCCGGTTCCGGGGTTTTCCCCGATACCGATCCGGTTCCGGGTACCCCCGATGTCGATACAGGTTGATACGCTTATCGATCCCTGAAAGCAAACAGACTATACTTCGAGTCTTCTGATGATTCTGATTCATCAGATGACTCTGCTGAAGTATCCCTAATTCTACCTGAAGAGCCCTCTTTTCCAAAGAGGAGAATGTCTCCTCCAGAGGATTTGTCCTTTCAAGACTTCATCATTGAAGTGGCTAAAGGTCTCTCTATTTCAGTAACCTCTGAAAAAGAACCTAGAGCAAAAAAATTAGATATTTTAGGATACTCTAAGGTTCCCAAAGAGGCAGTCACCTTGCCCATTCATGAAATTCTTCAAGAACACATGATGGAATTATGGGAGACTCCTCTCACCCTATCTCCATATTCTCGTCGGTTGGACACCATGTATCGTGTCCCTCCTTCTCCTGGTTTTCAAAAAACTCAGCTCCCTCACCACTCTATTGTGGTGCAGTCAGCTATGAAAAGGATAAAGAGTACCAAAAGACACTCTTCTATTCCTCCAGGGAGAGAATGTAGGACTTTGGATGCTTTTGGTAGAAAAATCTTCCAAGCAAGTATGCTTATTGCCAGAATCAATTCATACAGCCTCTATATGGGCATGTTTCTGAAGGAGATTGCATTGAAAATACGCCATTTTCTCCCCTTTATCCCCTTTATACCCAAGATATATCAAAGTTCTCCAATAGAGCAGCCTTTGACTCCTTTGAGGGTGCTAGCAGAGCCTCAGGTATTGTCATAGCGGCTCGCAGAATTGCTTGGCTCCAGGCCTCTGACCTAGAACCCTGGGTCCAGGATGGGTTGGGAAATCTGCCCTGTACAGGTGAGAATCTGTTTGGTAAGGAGTGGCAAATCAAAGCCACCCAAATGAATGCAGAAAATGCTGCTTTAGATAGACTTTCTAAGTCTACCTCTGCCCCTGTCAAGAAAAAATCTTTCAAAAAGCTTTTCTATAAGAAGGCCAGATTTGCTACAAATACTGGCCAACAATCTTCTGCAGCTCGCTTTGCTCCTAAGCGTCAGCAGCCTAAACAGGCCAGGGCAAAACCTGCAGGGGCTGCTACAGCCCAGCAGTCCCAACCCCCTCAGGGTTTTTGACTCAACTCTAGAGAACGTAACCTTTCTGGCTCTAAAACATCCAGAGCCTCTCACCATTCCAGGAAGGTTAACTCATTTTGCTCCCAGATGGGAGCAAATCACATCAGAACAATGGACCCTCTCTATCATCAGAGAGGGCTACAAACTACATTTCTCCAGCCTTCCTCCCCACACCATGGTGAGATGTTTCAATTCTCCCCCTTCTCTCCTGAACCTGTTAGGTCAGGAGGTGACCACCCTTCTCGCCCAAAGGGCAATAGAAGAGGTTCCTCTTCAACAGGGGTCAGGGTTTTACTCCCCTTATTTTCTTATTCCCAAGAAAACAGGGGGGTAAAGACCTATTCTAGATCTCAGAGAATTGAACAAATTCCTATGCAAGGAGAAATTCAAGATGCTTTCTCTAGGTACTCTCCTTCCATAGTCAGGATTGGCTTTGTTCTCTAGATCTCAAGGATGCATACACACATATACTCATCCATCCGTTCCAGGGAAAACATTTCCAATACAGAGTACTTCCCTTCGGTCTAGCCTCTGCTCCAAGGGTATTTACCAAATGCATGGCAATAGTAGCTGCATTTCTACGAGCCCTGGGAATTTTTGTTTTCCCATACCTGGACGACTGGCTCATCCGAGCTCCATCTCAGTCCGAGGCTCAGACTTCCCTGGATCGCACCAGACGCATTCTGCAGTATCTGGGACTTGTGATCAATCTGCCAAAGTCTCAACTCGCCCCTACTCAGTCCCTGGAATTCATAGGGGCCTGGTTGGATACCACCACTGCAAGGGCCTATCTTCCTCAGGCCCGTTGCCAACGTCTAATGCACTTAGCCTCCCAGACTCAGTCCAGAAACCACTTGACTGCCAGGGAGATGCTACAACTATTAGGCCACATGGCCTCCACAGTACATGTGGTGCCCTATGCTCGCCTACATATGAGAGCAGCTCAATGGACTTTGTCCACCCAGTGGACTCAAGCATCAGGAGCTCTCTCAGACCAAATAGCAAACTCCAAACGTCTCTTTTGGTCTCTCCAATGGTGGATGTCCACTCAAAATCTGTTGTTGGGGGCCCCCTTTCAACCATTGTTGCCCCAAGCAACCCTCACAACAGATGCCTCCCAAACAGGTTGGGGAGCTCATCTTCAAGATCTCTCCACTCAGGGCACTTGGTCACCACAGGAGACCACCCTTCATATCAACCACTTGGAACTTCGAGCAGTTTTTCATACCCTCCTCAGCAACGTGACGGTCCTTATTCATACGGACAATCAAGTAGCCATGTTTTACATAAACAAACAAGGAGGGACTGGCTCTCTGTCGCTTTGCAACGAAGCTCTAAGATTATGGGCCTTCGCCAGAGAGCATCAAATCCATCTCCTGGCAGTATATCTTCCAGGAAACCAAAACTCTTGGGCAGACACTCAGTCGAGTTCTGCTTCCACACGAATGGTCCCTACACATGGATCAGGTACTCAGAATCTTCCAGAAATGGGGGACCCCGGACATAGACCTCTTTGCAAGTCCGTGGAATGCCAAACTTCCCCGGTTCTGTTCCAGGATTCCGTGTCAGGGAGTTCAGGCCAAGGATGCCATCCTCTTTCATTGGGGTCAGGGCTTCCTATATGCCTTTCCACCCATTCCTTTGATTCCCAAGACTCTGTTCAAACTTCAAAGGGATCAAGGGTCCATGATCCTCATAGCTCCACGCTGGCCACGCCAAGTGTGGTACCCTCTACTTCTGCATCTCTCCCAAGCCCCCTCCCTGGACTTGGGAGCGGCTCGAGACCTTCTGTCTCAGGAGGAGGGGACTTTGTGGCACCCAAACCCCAAGTCCCTTCACCTCAGAGCTTGGTTACTGAAGGCCTAGACCTTCAACACTTCAATCTTTCGCAGCAAGTGAAGGATATCCTCCATGCCTCTAGGAAACCTTCCACTAGGCGTTCTTACGCTTTTAAATGGAAAAGATTTTCCATTTGGTGTGCTCAAAAGGGTCTTAACCCTCTAGCACTTCCTTTGAATTCTCTTTTGGAATATCTCCTGCATCTCTCCAATACAGGACTCAAAACGAATTCAGTAAGGGTCCATTTGAGTGCTATTGCAGCATCCCTTAAGCCCATCAGTGGACAACCTGTTTCCTCTCATCCTCTTATTGCAAGATTCATGAGAGGCCTAACCTTAACTAAACCTCCCATTCGACCTCCTCCGGTAGCATGGGACTTAAACTTGGTTCTTGGTCAGCTTATGAAGCCACCCTTTGAACCCTTAGCCACTACCTCCTTGAAATTTCTTTCCTGGAAGGTTATTTTCCTTATTGCAGTCACCTCAGCTCGCCGTATCAGTGAACTGCAAGCTCTAGTGGCTAATCCACCTTATACAAGGTTCCATCATGATAAGGTGGTCCTTAGGACCAATCCCCACTTTATGCCTAAAGTGGTCTCCCCTTTTCATCTTAATCAAGAGGTATATTTACCTGTCTTTTTTCCAGCTCCTCATGCATCCAGTGCAGAGAGGAACCTTCATACTCTAGATTGTAAAAGAGCTCTTGCCTTTTACCTCCACAGGACACAGCAACATCGAAAGTCTTCTCAGCTTTTTGTTGCTTTTGATCCTTCTCATTTAGGACTTCCAGTCTCTAAAAGAACACTGTCCAATTGGATTGCTCAGTGTATCTCTTTTGCTTACCAGAGTAGGAACCTTTCTCTGGAGGGCCATGTCACCGCTCACAATGTGAGGGCCATGGCCACCTCTATGGCTCATCTAAACTCTGTGTCCATTGACCAGATCTGTCGAGCAGCCACCTGGGCCTCGGTTCATACCTTTACAGCCCATTACTGTTTGGACAAGGACTCCCGCCGGGATGCCTTGTTTGGTCAGGCTGTCCTCAGACACCTGTTCCATTCTTGAACAACTCCAGCCCCCCTTCCCTGAATGGATGCCTGAGATCCATAGGAAGATGAGGAACCTTTCAGGGTCTCATACCCTTCAGGGGATCTCCCGGGCATCTCAGCTAGGGAGTCCCCATATGTGAGGACTTATTCCTGCTTGTTCCTGGAGATAGCACAGTTACTTACCTGTAACAGGTGATCTCTGGGAACAGCAGGAATTAGTCCTCACAACCCACCCACCTCCCCTAGGAGTTGTATCTCTCTCTCTCTTTCCTTTCCTCTCTCTATTGTCTCAGCTTTAAACTCGAACTGAGGAGAGTTTGGTCAGGAAGGCGGGAAGGCAGCGCGCATGCGCAGTGGGAGGCCCCAAAAGCTTTCCTTCTGGGAAGCTGGGGAGCTTTCCCGTGCAGGCTCTGTCGGTACCGACATACCCATATGTGAGGACTAATTCCTGCTGTTCCCAGAAATCACCTGTTACAGGTAAGTAACTGTGCTCTGTTGAGAGGCCATCTGATTTATGAGAACATTGTCCGTATCGGAGAGCCATGTTTTGGTGATGCACATGATGTCCATGTCCTGGTTCGGTATGTAGTCCATTATTGTGTGGAATTTGTTCTGATGGAACAGGCATTGACTAGTGCACAGGAGAGTGGTGTCTTGTGCTAACTTGATAGGCAATATTTCTTCATTGCTAGTAGAGGTTATGTGTGTTATTCTTCGTGGTCTGTTGTGTTTTGTATTTGTAGTAGCATGTATCTTGTAGCTTGCATATCTGCCTATTTGTATAATTGGTATCTGGTGTGTGTGGGATGGCAGTTTGGCGTTTCCCTCATGCGTGTGACCATTTTTGAGGAGGAGGAGGAGTAGTGTGAGTAGTATTTTGCTATCCATTTTATTTGTGTTTGTGTGTGTTGGTAGTAAATAGAGTTGGTTGTGTAGTGGATGCTCAGTTTGATTAGATTAACTTTTCTGAGGGGCTGAGATACGTGTGGTTGCTTTGTTCAGTTGGGTGCTGTGTTTTTTACTCACAGATCTGTGTCTTGGTTTGTTTCTGGTCTGTGTCCTGCTCGGAACGTTTGGTCCTTCTGGTTGATGGGCAGTTTTCCGGGTGGTCTTCTGGTGGTGGTATGCTCGATTCAGAGCGCCATGTTCTACCGGGACAGATATTTTTGGTGGTGGTGCCTACTGTCCCCCTGCCTGGCACGGGTCTGCCCAACGGAAGAGCTGGTTTTAAGTCCCTCCCACTGCCCCGATTGGGCAGGAGCCTCTGAGCAGGAGATGGCTGGTCTTTCTCCCACTCAGGTGCTCTATCCCTATCGGGGGAGTTGCTCAGTGATGGCTGCTTGCCAAGGGGTTCCCTCTCGATGGAGGAGCTGGTTTTAAGTCCCTCCCACTGCCCTGATTGGGCAGGAGCCTCTGAGCGGGAGCTGGCCTTTTCACACTCATCCTATGTCACCTCATAGCAGAACTTGCTTTCAATCGAAAGAGGCTCTTCCCTATTGTCCAACCTGTCCTGCTGATATGGGCTAGTATAATTTGCATTCACTTCTATACTGCTTTGCACTCTTCCCAAATTATTTTTGAATAGTGTTGTGATGTATAACTGACTTTTACATAATTCCAGATTTAAGCCATACTAGCAGTTTTGCATGGTCTTGGTGAAAGCTGCAGAAGCAGAGTTCACTTCTTTGTTTCATGGTTGCACAAGTCCCCACTGTCTGTATATGTTGTATGCACCTCGCATGGTTGTTGTAGGAGTCGTCGTATTTTCTAAGTTTCAAGTATCTGACTTCATTTTTCCAAGTTTAAATGGATTGCCACACTGTCCCCAGATCAGGGATTGTTGCTCAACTCCCTCATCTTCAATGGCTATGCAAACATAACTACCCAGCCCAGCGCTAACAAGAAGTCAACTTCCCAACAGCATTCTGCATATAAATTGATGCAAAACACAAAACTGCTCCTGCCACCCAGCCTAGGACTAACACAGTGCTCTAGCCAAGTCCAAACAAGAGAACATTCGGAGCCATCCATCAATGCTTTTGACAAAATATGACCTTGTAGAAGTCCTAACAAGGGATCTGTGTGTTCCACGACATCTGTCAACCCCTGTATCTCTCCTCCCCCCTTCCTCAGCATGCCAGCCACAGATTCTCTAGCTAGAGTCTCCTGTTTACTACTTAAGTAGTGCTCCTGCAACTCCTATCAAAATTTGTCCAAGACACTATGGCAGGGTCTCCAAACTATTGCTACAACCTGCCCTGTTTCAAGGGCCTGATCTTTTTCAACATTATTTTCCCAGACCTTCTTTTCAGTTTGAAGCATACTTGGTTCCCTGATATCTTCCACACTTAAGTTACCCATAATGGATATCATTCTCTAGGAGTGTGATGCTCTGTTTTGATGTTCTAGGTCTTTGCCTTGTTCCAGGTTCTGGAACAAGGCAAGGACCTAGAACATCAAAACAGAGCATCTTTTCCCTGGAAGGCTCAAATGAGTATTCCTATCCTTAAATTTTGCATAAAATCTCCAAAGCCTTAGCCTTATTTCCAATCCTTGAACCTGCTAATGAAAGATTTTCATTCCATCCTGCAATCTTGCAGTGCACCCATATAGGTTATAGCCCTTTCAGTACACCAAATTCTTTAAGATCTGCAACTATTCATTTGGAAAATACCATCTTCCATCCAACCTGGATGTGCCAGGACATGATCATACCCACTTTACCCATCAGTCAATGGTATCAAAGATGGCCATCAAGCATAATAAGTTCAATAAGCCTCTAACTCAAGTTACTCTGGATAAGTACCATAAAATCTTAGTAGCAGCAGCTTGCCACTGCAAAGTGGGCCATTATGTTTTCCTTATCCCTCTGTTCCAAACTCCTGGGTTATGTCCTATTACCAGCAGATGGAGAGGGAAAATTTTAGGCTTCGATGTCACTGTATAAGGATACTGAGCCCCTTCTTACAAGCCAGTATTCTCAGTCTCCAGCAGATGGTGATGAGTTTCGTATAGTCTGGGCTACACTGAAGGAAAAAAAGGCTATCTTTAATTCAAGTTCCAACATATTGAGAGGTGAAAAGAATGCAGTTATTCTTCTTGGAGACCCAAAACTGTTGAGTCAGCACTGGTCCTCCTGTTGGGGATACCCCTGGTGGTCCATGTTCCTTCCCCTTGAAGGCACGGTTGTTCTGTTTTCACAGACTGATGGGATTTTTTGCGGGTGTTTGTACCTTTGAGCAGTGTATCTCAGCAATGAACAGTCGGCAACCATGGCTGTTGCAGTCTTGTGTGGAGTGTATCCTGGAGGGCAGTTTCTTTCCTTTGTTTTTTCTTAGTTGGCAGGCTTGTTTTGATTGCAGGGGTATGTTTTGTGCCGGTGTTTGAGTCGTTTGCTGGGGTTTTTTCGTGCGCATGCAGCCATGTCTCCAGGAAGACTAATTTGTGCAGCCTGTGGCTATCGGAGGGGCCATGTTTCAGCAGCAGGATTTTGCCGCTCCTGTGAAGAGGATGACCATGCTGCTGAGGACATGCTCAAGGGCTTTCAATCTCTATCAGGGGAGACTCCGGGGCAAGTTTTGGTTGTGGAGGAGACAAGAACTGCTTTTTCACCGCAGTCCCTGGTTCTCGTGGTTTTGGCAGGAACTTTGGCCATTTTGAGTTGGCCTTTCTTGCCCTCACTAACTCCTCCTTCAAGCAAACAGGATTCGGTTCCTGTTTCTTCCGGGGCTGTTTCTGGGCAGTGTTTGGGGTTAGAGCAAGTGCCTTTTTCACACACATTTATTCTTTTATTACACCAGGCTTACTGTATTAAACAGGACCCTGGGGGCCAGAGGAGGGCTCTCCCTAGCCTCAGAAAGGGCTCTCCGACTGGAGTCTCTCACTTAGGACCTCCACCATTGAAGCAGGCTTGGTTGCCTGAGGAGCTTGAGGGACACCAAGCCTCAGTGGTGTCGGCAGCTTCTGAAGATCCCCTGGAGGAGGCCTTCAGGTCTTTATGGAGAGCTGGAGCCTATAGACCTGGAGGGGGAGCTTCCTCCAGGGGAAGATCCCAGCATTGTTAATGTTCCATCATGAGGAGCTAGCAGCATTGATAGGACATTCATTGTCTGCTCTGGATATTGCACAGGAGGTTCAGGAGCAGGTGGTTCCCCTTAAGGATCCTTTTGTTGCAGGGCATTAAAACGTCTGAGACAGCCTTTCCGGTTCATAGAGCCATAAAATAAATGATAGAAGCAGAGTGGGAGGTCCCTGAGGCAGGCTTAAGAGAAGTAGAGCTATGGCTCATCTGTATGCCCTCCAGTGAGAAGGATCTCCTTAGGGTGCCTAGGATGGACACCTTGGTTTTGGTGGTTACCAAGAAGACCGCAATCTCCGTGGAGGATGGTATGACTTTGAAAGGATGTGCAGGACAAAAAGAAACTCTAATGAAGTAGGCGTTTGAAGTGAATGCCTTGGCTTTGCAGGCTTCTGTGTGTGGGGCCTATGTGGCAAAGGCCTGTTTACGTTGGTCACAGGCCTTGCCCGATTCAGATGCCATGGGGTAACAGCGCCTGTTTGAGGCAGCTAAGTTAAAATCTGGTGGATGTTTTTTATGATTTGATTAGGGCCTCCACTAAGAGCATGGCTTCGGTGGTTGCGGCTAAGCAGTTCCTTTGGTTGCACAATTGGTCAGCAGATGTTCCTTCAGACTCATTTGAGTAAGCTTCCCTTTAAGGGAAAGCTTCTCTTTGAGGCATTAGAGAAGCTGGCCAAGGACCTGGGGGGGGGGGGGGGACCAAGGTGGCACCTCCAGTGCAGGGACAGTTTCGGGATTATTGTAGATACTGAGCTGTTCGGTTTGCCCCCTTTCGACAAACTTGCTATCCCTCTAGGGGACAGCCCTTTCAAGGCAGTAGAGGAGCTGGAAGAGGCTATTTTGCTGGGTCCAGGTCCAGTCCCAAAAAGTCACAATGAAGTGAGGGGGACCCAGGAGGAGTTGGTACCGTTGGACAGATGTTTAGGCCACTTTTACTCTGCCTGGGTCCAGATAACTTTTGATCAGTGGGTGTTGGAAGTCATTCCTGAAGGTTATGCATTGGAATTTGCGAGTCCTCTTTCAGACATCTTTCTCCTGTCTCCTTGTAAGGCTCTGGCCAAGTGACAAGCCACAGCAGAGGCCTTCCAGTGGCTCATTCAGTTGGAAACCGTGGTGCCACTTCCTGCAGACCAGTACAGTTAAGGTCGATACTCCATTTATTTTGTAGTGCCCAAAATGAAGGATACCTTTTTGTTCTATTTTCAATGTCAAGTATGCCAACGTTGCGGGTTTCTCATTTTCACATGGAAACATTGCGGTCTGTCTTGGTGGCAGTGAGAGAGGAATTGTTCCTAAAGGCTTTGGACCTCACGGAGGCATATCTGCATGTTTCAATAAGGCCAGAACATTGTTTTCTGAGATTCGTGGTACCAATGCATCATTTTCAGTTTCAGGCCCTGCCTTTCAAGTCTGCAGTGGCTCCCTGAACCTTCACAAAGATCATGCACTGCTATCTGGACGGTTGGCTGATCTGGGCAACCAACCTTTTTTTGTTAGAAAGGTAAATAAAGGTAAAAGGCAAAGGAGGCTGCTATGATTCTCAGAAGTAGCTGAAAAGGTGAAGAAGAAGAGGGAGGCCTTTAAGAAATACAAGAGATTACAGAGAACGGAAGACAGGCATCTATATTTGGAAAAACTTAGAGAAACTAGCAAAGTGTCAGGAAAGCAAATAGACTAAAAGAAGAAGTAATAGCCAATACAATAAAATGGGGGGTTAAGACATTTTTCAGATGTGTTGGTGAGAAGAGGAAGGGCAAATGTGGTATTGTCAGACTCTAGGGTGAAGGGGAGGAATATGTAGAAGCTGATGAGGATAAAGTTGAATTGCTTAAACAAATTTCTGTTCTGTGTTCACAGATGAAGGGCCAGGAGCAGGACCTCAGAAAACACCCACAAACAGGAACAGAAGCGACAGGGATCGCAAACGTTTTTCAGAAGACTCTGCTCGTGGGGAACTAGCTAAATTAAAAGTAGACAAAGCAATGGGACAGGATAGGATGCATCCAAGAATACTGAAGGAACTTGTGGATTGAAGGAACCATTTCAGTGCCTCTTTGGAGTTGGGAGTGGTGCCAGAGGACTGGCGAGAGAGACATGTCCCTTCACACAAAAGTGGAAGTAAGGATGTGATTGAAAACTACAGGCCGGTTAGTCTAACCTCTGTGGTGAGTAAATTATTGGAAAGGCTACTCAGAGAGAAAATAGTGAGGTTTCTGGAGTCCAGTGGATTACAGGATCTGAGGCAGCATGGATTCCCACCAGAGGCAGGCCTTGTCAGATGAATCTGATTTTTTTTCTTTGACTGGGTGACCAGGGAGTTGGACCGAGGGAGCACCTTTGATGTGGTGTACTTGGATTTCAGTAAAGCCTTTCACACTGTTCCACACAGGCGACTTATAAACTGCGCACCCTAGGGATGAACCCTAAAATTACTGATTGGGTTAGAAATTGGTTGAGTGGAAGGCGACAAATGGTACAGGTAAATGGAACTCACTCTGAGGAGAGGAGGTTACCAGTGGTGCGCCGTAGAGATCTGTCCATGGTCTGATTCTTTTTAACATCTTTATTAGTGAGATTGCGGAAGGGCTGTCAGGTAAGATATGCCTCTTTGCGAATGATACCAAAATCTGCAGTAGACACCCAGGAAGGAGTAGATAACATTCTAGAATTTGACAGCTGAGATTTAATGCTAAAAAATGCAGGGTCATGCATTTGGGCTGCAAAAATCCAAGGGAGAGATACAGTGTAGGGTGAAGTACTTCATTCACAAAAGAAGAGCAGGACCTGGGTGTGATTGTGACTGACGATCTTAAAGTAGCTGAACAGGTAGAAAAGGCGATGGCGAAAGCTAGAAAGATGCTTGGGTGCATAGGGAGGGTTATGGCCAGCAGATAAAAAGGAGGTGATAGTGTCTCTGTATAGGTCTTTGGTGCGACCTCATTTGGAGTATTGTGTGCAATTCTGGAGACCGCACCTTCAAAAGGATATAAACAGGTTGGTGTCGGTGCAGAGGGTGGCTACTAAAATGGTTAGTGATCTTCATTATAAAGCACATGATGACAGGCTTAAGGATCTTAATATGTATGCTTTAAAGAGAAGCAGGATAGAGGAGATTAAATATCTCCGTGGCATAAATACACAGGAGGAGAATCTTTTTTGATTGAAAGCAAGCTCTGCTATGAGGGGACATAGAAGTAATATGCAGAAAAACATTTTACGTAAAGAGTGGTAGATGCGTGGAATAGCCTCCCAGTAGAGGTGGTAGAGATGAGGACAGTATCGGAATCCAAAAAGGTATGGGACAAACTCAGAGGATCTCTAAAGGAAAAGAAGGGACTATTGTAATAGTCTATATATGAAGGGCAGACTAGATAGGCCACGTCGTGTTTGTTTTTTTTGTTTTTTTGCAGTGGTGTTTCTAGAGTCCCGCAGATATGCAGAGTCCTAGAAATCCTACAAGGGCTCGATTGGGTGGTCAACCTTGCAAAGTGCCCTTTGATCCCCTCTCAGAATATCACGTATCACCAGGAACAAGCAGGAATGTAGTCTTCACATATGGGTATCATTGGTACCGACGGAGCCTGCGCGGGAACGCTCCCCAGCGTCCAATATGAACGCTTTTGGGAGCATCCCTCAGCACATGCGCACTGCCTTCCAACCTTTCCAACTGTCCCTCTTCAGTTCTTCGTTTTCCGCGGAGCCGACAGGATCCATACCCTGTCACTGCAGAAAATTCCGTCTTTAAAATTGTTTTCTTGTGGTCGCATTTGCCTGCCGCACGACGCTTACCGGTACCGCCGGTTCTTTTCTTTTCTTTTTCAAAAAACAAAACAAAACCAAAAACGTATACTTTGAGCTGTTTCTCTTCAGAAACTTTTCTTTTTGGTGCTAGGCACCATTTTGGGCACTAGGCCCCATATTCCTAAAACATGGAAAAACCAACTAGTGGTTTAAAAAAAAAAAAAAAAAGTACTAAGTGTGGCGGTACTATTTCTGTCACTGACACCCATGATTGGTGTCTTAAATGTTTAGGGCCTGATCATTCTCCATCTGAATGTCTCTCCTGTATGGGGATGACTAAAAGAGGAAGACAGAACCAGGCTGCAAAGCTCGGTGCCCTCTTTTCTTCGGATGCCAGATCCATTGCATCGAGGAGGTGCCCATTCTTCAATGGGGTGCAGGGTTCTACTCCCCCTATTTTCTTATTCCAAAGAAAACAGGAGGACACAGACCCATTTTAGACCTCAGAGAATTGAACAAATACCTGTTTCGAGAGAAGTTCAAAATGATTTTTCTAGGAACTCTTCTGCCATACCTTCAAAGCCAGGATTGACTTTGCTCTCTAAACTTAAAGGATGCATACACTCACATTCTGATCCATCCAGATCACAGGAAATTCTTACGATTCCTTTTCAGGGGAAAACATTTCAGGGGAAAACATTTCCAGGGTTCTTCCCTTTGGTCTAGCTTCAGCACCAAGAGTATTCACGAAATGCATGGCAGTAATAGCTGCATTTCTACGAACCCTGGGAATATTCGTCTTCCCTTACTTAGACGACTGGCTCATTCAAGCCCCTACAGTTGCAGAGGCCAGCACTGCACTGTCTTGCACAATGCGAATCCTCCAATACTTGGGGTTGGTAATAAACTTCCCAAAATCCCAACTTGTTCCTTCCCAATGCCTGGAATTCATAGGGGCCTGTCTAGATACCAGACAGGCAAAAGCTTTCCTTCCACAGGCCCGGTGTCTTCGCATAATGCAACTAGCTTCTCAAGCAGCAGGAAAATCCTCCCTAACTGCTCAAGAGCTACTATAGTTGCTGGGACATATGGCATCCACAGTTCATGTAGTCCCATATGCTCGCCTCCACATGCGAGTAGCTCAGTGGACCCTATCCACACAGTGGACACAGGCCACAGGTCATTTATCGGACAAAATAATAAACTCTCAACGACTAATTTTGTCCCTCCAATGGTGGCAATCCCTGGAAAATCTGACACTGGGGTCTCCTTTTCATCAACCCCTTTTTCAGGCCACCCTAACAGATGCATCGCAGGTGGGTTGGGGAGCACACCTGAATCATCTCTCTACCCAGGGAACCTGGACTCCACAGGAGGCTGGTCTACACATAAACCTCCTGGAATTAAGAGCAATCTATTTAGCTCTTCGAGTATTCCACACCCAGCTCAGCTACAAGACAGTCCTAGTCCAGACAGACAATCAAGTAGCAATGTTCTATGTGAACAAGCAGGACGGGACAGGCTCTCTCTCATTATGCAACAAAGCTTTACGACTGTGGGCCCTCGCCAGAGAGTATCAAATTCACCACCTAGTGGTATATCTTCCAGGCATTCAAAACCTTTGGGCAGACAAACTCAGTCGAGTACTGCTGCTTCACGAGTGGTCCCTCCATCTGGACCAGGTGGCAAAGATATTTCATCTCTGGGGCACTCCAGACATAGACCTCTTCGCAAGTCCACTGAATGACAAACTTCCCCCGGTTCTGTTCCAGGATTCCGGCTCACAATTGTCAGACAAGGGATGCCTTCCTCCTTCACTGGGGTCAGGGCTTCCTTTATGCCTTCCCACCCATTCCCCTCCTCCCCAAAACACTCTTCAAGCTTCAGAGAGACAGGGGTCGCATGATTCTCATAGCGCCACGATGGCCACGCCAACTGTGGTATCCCCTGCTTCTACATCTCTCTCAAGCTGCACCTCTGGAGTTAGGGCATGCTACAGATCTCCTTTCCCAATAGAACGGGACACTATGGCACCCGAATCCCCAATCTCCAGGAACAAGCAGGAATGATTCTTCACATATGGGGTACGTCGGTACCGACGGAGTCTGCGCGGGAACGCTTCCCAGCGTCCAATCAAAGAGCTTTTGGAAGCATCCCACCACGCCTGCGTGCTGCCTTCCCGCCTTTCCCAACTGCCTCTCCTCAGTTTTCGTTTTTCGGCGGAGCCAGCAGGATGTCCTCCTGTCGCTGCAGAAAATTCTTATTTTTTATTTTTAGTTTTCTTGTGGTCGCGGCTGCCTTCTCGACACCACCGGTACCGCCAGTGTTTTTCTTTTCTTTCTTGTAATTTTCAACGGGATATTTTTTCTTCATAGTGTCCCACGGGGTCTTAGGCCTTTCAGGCCTCCCCTATTTTTCCTTCATGGAACCGCCAGACATTTTCTCCACGAAATGTTCAGATTGTGGCGGTAAAACTTTGTTTAGACCCTCGAAGTCGGTGTCTAACCTATTTGGGTCCTGACAACAGTTTGGTGAGAAGACATCTTCAACATCGAGAATCCCTCGATACAAGGGTGCCCTCCAACTTCGGGGCACCGTCCCCTTCTTCTTCCACTTTGATTCAGGTAACCCACAAACAGTCTGTTAAGACTAGCCAGTCCTCGAGGGGTGTAGGTCTCATGCACAGCATGTAGACAGCTCCGGCTTTGCCCTCGATGGCCTTCTGGCTTCAAAACCCCGGCGGGAGTCTTCGGTCTCCAAAGCGTATAAGGGGTTTCAGGTTGTTCCTGGGGTTCACCCCCCACAGAACATACCTGAGCTGTGCACGGTGGTGGCATCTGCTTTGAGCGGTACCGATACCCCTGCATCGGCACTGGTGTTGGATGAAACACTACTCACCAGGGATCGTCATCTGGCCGTCTCGGTGCCTTCGGGACCGATGGATACCCCCCAGATTGTCTTTCCCTTATCGGTTCCAACACCGATACTGCCACCGACGTCGGTAGCCTCCAGATGTGCATCGACAGCCTCGCTTCCTTCGAGGCCGAGTCTGGAATCGATCTCCAGTTTGGAGGACTGGGTACCGACTCGCCTTGGTACCGTCTCGGGGCGGTACCGAAGGCTCGGTTCCGATGGCTCGCATCCGCAACTCTCGGTTCCTTTGAGGCCATTTGAGTTGCCACTGGTAGACCTTCATTCACCGGTATCAGATGCGGTACCGAAGTCGGTACCGATGTCTTCATTACCCTCGCAATCGGTGCCTTCCATGCTTCGCTTCTCAGGCTCCCTGCCCTCGATGCCGAGTTTGGAATCCATTTCTAGTCTGAAAGACTGGGTACCAATAGATTTTGGTACCGACACCGATCAATACTGGTGGCTCGGTACCGAGGATAGCAACCGGAGGTCTTCGGTTCCCTCGGTACTGATTGAAGTATCACCGATGACTACTCCGATGTCTTTGTCGAGCCCGACTCCGACATCGGTACCGGTATTGACTTCAGTACCGGTATCCACAGTAGCATCGTGGCAAACTCCTACCATGCTTTTTTCAACAGCATCGCTCCATTCTATACCAAGCTTGGAGTCGATACCTAGCATGGACAATGTGGTAAGGACGGTTGCTGTTCCTGACAACCAGTCCAAGCAACCATCCCTTAAGCATTCCACACTGCACCCTGCAGGATCCTCTATTTCTATATCTCTGGATAACTCTGTGGGTGCTCAGGCTAGTTCTTTGGATCTAACCTGTCCAAGTGAGATTCCTGTTGGGGATCCCTCTTTTCAGAGTTTCCTCCTGGATATAGCAAGATCCCTTGCCATTCCTATTCCAGCACATGATCCTGCACCAGGCTCTGTTTCCACCAAAGCAAAGGACAACATAATGCTTCCTTTGCATCATTCCTTGCAGGATCTCCTTCTAGGAATGTGGGAAACACATTTAAGGGTACCCCCACCTCCCAGAGCAACTGATCTCTTAGGTGCCCCCCTCTCCAGGGTTCCAAAAGACTCAGCTTCCTCATCATTCCATAGTAGTGGAATCAGCAATGAGGCGGATAAAGAGTAAGAAAAAGCACTCTTCTTATCCGCCAGGTCGTGAGTCTAAGAGACTAGATGCCTTTGGACGTCAAACCTTCCAGACATCTATGCTTTCTGCAAGAATTCTCTCATATATTTTTTATGAGTCTTTCTCTTGAGGAGGTCACAAAGCAATTACATCTTTTGACTCCTTTCCTTCCAGTTTCCAGGAGTACAGCCTATTCCTCGCTACTTAAGCATATCCAGAATATCTCTTGGTTTCTTTCTTGTGCTTCCCTAGACTCTTTTGAGTCTGTTAGCAGGACGTCTGCTATAGCTATAGGGGCACGACGTAGAGCCTGGTTCCAAGCTTCAGATTTGGCCAAGTGGGAACAACAACGACTGGGACATACTCCTTGCACTGGAGAAAATCTTTTCAACAAGGAGTCTTTACGTCAGGTTACTCAGTTGTCCACTGATTTACCTGTTCCTAAGGGTTCTTCTATACCTTCTTCTGTCCCAGTAAGTAGGAAATGTCCTACCAAACCTTCTTCCCACAGAAGAAGAAGGTTTTATTCCTCACTTGCCCATCATACAGATGTTCCCCTACAGGGGAGCCATCGTTCTGGTCTGAAGAATCCAACCTCTCACCAGGCTCAACAAACCCGGCCTCTGCAGGGTTTCTGATCAGTCATCATCAAATGCTTGTGACCCTTGGGGTTGGAATCTACAGTTGCTTCTTCTCAACAGAGGCGATCCATTACTCATTCTAACCCCTACACATGGATCTCTTTCCAAAAGACATCCATTTTTTCTATGAGCTGTCAGAATGTTCATGCCTATAAGTCACAGGTTTCTCCTCTTCTCCTGCCAGAGAAAGAGGTCTGACCACTATCCTATGCTAGTTCCTGTGCCAGCATGTATTTTTCCTTTCTATAGACTTACTACTTGGTAAGTCTTCTTCAGCTCTATTCTCTTCACCCTCTTACCACTGTAAGAGCGGAATTACTTACTGGAGGGCTTTTCTTCAGCCTCTCTAGGTTTGTCACTTTCCAGTGCGGAGTTTTCCTCCCTGAGTTTCCTCCCCTGTCTCAAATTTACTTTAAGGCAGCTTATCAGACATGTCCAGAGTTTTCTACTCCTGTTCTGTCTGTTCTTTCTGGTTTTAAACAGTAATATTCTTTCTGCTATCTTGCTAGCAGCTGCCTATGCAGGAGCCTTAATGTTTGGTCCACTGGTTCTTACCCACAAACAACCAGATTTGTCCTCCTCTAACATTCTATCTGGTCTTAGTAGTGGCTCCAAGTCAGTGTTTTCATCTATCTTGGAAATTATCCCACTACAAGCTTTCTGGGTTGGTCTTCTATTTCTGCCATCTCCATCCCCTGGATTTGGCAGCATAGTGGACTGAGATACTGGCTCTAGCAGCCAGTCCTATCTTCTCATTCTCCTGCATCATGCTCTCTGCAATTCTACAGAGAAGCTTTCCACTATGGGCCCTTGCTAGAGAGCATGGGTTTTTTTTCTCCAACAGCTATCTTAGATGGTTGGAAAAGGCTTTTCAGTCATGTCTCCCATGACTAGAAGGTTCTCCCTTTTACTATCTCCTTTTGCCATAAAGGACATAGGCCCTTTCTTACCTAAGGGCTTAAGGAGTTACCAATTCCCTGCTTTGGTCCACAGCATTCCCAATCAGGGATATGCTCTTTCTCCTTGCAGCTCGTCCTCATGGTAAGAACGCATGATACTTTTTGCCCTTAAGCAGGTCAACATGGTACCTCATCCGTATCTGTCTTCTGTCTACTTACCATGCTAGAGTCTTGGACGACTCAGGACTTGCTGGCTACAGATTGATATTATCCTCTGTTTTCATATAACCATCCTGGTTTTTTTCACTAACTAGCATCCTTGCGGATCATAACCAGGGGGAATAGATTCTCTATATATCTTCTCAAGTAGGTTGCACCTCCTTGTTAGATGAATCTTTCCTCTCCACATGTCCTATGTGAATACCATGCTGTAGGCATATATCTGTCTGTTTAATTACAGACACCCATATTTAGGCCTACATATTCATATTTATCTTTGTGTGTATTTCATGCCCTCCATATCTCACTATAGATATATTCTTATATGTCTATTCACATATATATATATATGTCTATTCACATATATATATATATATATATATATGACGAGATATTTCATTATAGATAGATATGTCTCCACATACTTATCTATCTCACTGTCTATGCTCATATGGCTATCTGTTTCTGACAGAGGGATTTTACCCATACCTCTGCTATTCAGCAGGTTTGGGATTCTACACACACAACCACTCCTGTGGTAATCAACAATTTTTATACCATAATCTAATGGGTTTAGGTACCTCTGAAGCTCTCCGTACCTAATATTTCTCCTGGCTTACCCCAGTTAGGAGAGATATTGTAAATCTTCAGTTAATCACAGGCTTAACGCCTCAGGCATTTGTCTTATTTATTTATTTATTTATTACAGTTTCTTATATACCGCGCTATTTAGAATCAGCGCGGTTTACATCATAACAAAACGACCATAACGATGGATACAGGGGGTTCCCATACCCTTTCTCCCCACAAGGGCTGTGCCTGTTTGTCCAAATCAGTTAGCCTTTCTCTTTTTGCTCCCAAGAGTGAGTTACTCTGCCGCCAAAAGAGTTTGGTTTTTACCATACAGCTTTCGCTGAAGGCCCACCGTTTTTGTACTACCCCAGTTTTTCCTACCAGGGGTGCCTGTTACCTTTCAGGATTCTGACCTCCTCTGTTTTTCCTACAGGTTTATTACCTCCACTTTCAGTGAGGTCCTCTTCACGGTTCCTCTACTGGCTTCCCAGTAGATCCATGAACCTCCATACTTCTCTGAAATCCTGTTAGCGGAGGTCCATATTGCAATATTCTTTGCAATATCATTCATAACAATCATTATCCATACATGGACCCTTTTTCTGCAGTCCTGTGCTAGGTTAGCTGTTCCACAGCATCTTCTTTCTTCAGCTCCTACCCTCCATCCTCAGGATGCCTGGTGTTGTGGGAGATAGCATGTTCCAACCTATGACATGCTCGGACTCCAGGCATCTCAGCTTGGGAGTCCCCATATGTGAAGACTCATTCCTGCTTGTTCCTGGAGATAGCACAGTTACTTACCTGTAACAGGTGATCTCTGGGAACAGCAGGAATAAGTCTTCACAACCCACCCACCTCCCCAGGAGTTGTATCTCTCTTTCCTTTCCTCTCTCTCTCTCTTTGTCTCAGCTTTAAAACTTAACTGAGGAGAGGCAGTTGGGAAAGGCGGGAAGGCAGCACGCAGGTGTGGTGGGATGCTTCCAAAAGCTCTTTGATTGGACGCTGGGAAGTGTTCCCGCGCAGACTCCGTTGGTCCCGACGTACCCCATATGTGAAGTCTTTTACCTACAGAGAACACAGTAACATAGAAAGTCCTTGCAACTTTTTATAGCTTTTGACCCTAGTCATTTGGGACAACCAGTCTCCAAAAGAACTTTATCTAAATAGATTGCCCAATGCATATCCTTTGCTTATGAGAGTAAGGGTTTTCCTCTTCAGGACCATGTCACAGCTCATAACGTGAGAGCCATGGCAACTTCCATGGCTAATCTCCACTCTGTGTCTATCGATGACATTTGTCGAGCAGCCACCTGGGCTTCGGTACAGACCTTCACAGCCCACTACTGCCTGGATAAAGCCTCCTGTTGGGATGCCTTCTTTGGCCAAGCTGTTGTTCAAAATCTCTTTCAGACCTAATTCAGCTCCTACCCACCAACCCTAGTGGAATGCCAGAGATCCATGGGAGGAAGGATTCCCACCTTTCCAGGGTGACACCTTCCTGAGGCTATCTTCCTGGCATCTTTAGCTAGGGAGTCCCCATATGTGAAGAGTACATTCCTGCTTGTTTCTGGAGATAGCGTAGTTAATCACCTGTAACAGATGATCTCCGGGAACAGCAGGAATTTAGTCTTCACAACCCACCCACCTCCCCTAGGAGTTGTCTCTGTCTCTTTCCTCTTTCCCTCTATCCTTTTCACTCAGCTACAAACTTAACTGAAGAGGGACAGTTGGAAAGGCGGGAAGGCAGCGCATGTGCTGAGGGATGCTCCCCAAAGCGTTCTTATTGGATGCTGGGGAGCGTTCCCGCACAGGCTCCGTCGGTACCGACGATACCTATATGTGAAGACTAAATTCCTGCTGTTCCCGGAGATCACCTGTTATAGGTGAGTAACTACGCTATCTAGGGGCGCATTTCGACACAAACATGGAACTAGTTTTTCTGCCTTTGGAGAAAGACGGACAAAGTTGCAGTCTCAGATCCACCAGTTCTTGAGCCAACAGGCTCCATTGGTGATGTCCTGTTTCCAGATCTTGGGTCCATGGCGACAACGTTGGATCTGGTACCTTGGGCCAGGGCATACAGATGAAAACGGGTCCCTGTTGTCTTGGTGGTCTCAACAGATATATCCCCTGGCAAAGAAGCTGGTATGTCTGCCGGATATCAAGATCAGTTTAAACTGGTGGTTAGACTCCACCATGCTGTTATTGGGGATGCCGTTGAAGCCTCTGGAATGGATAACAGTGATGACGGACGCTAGTCTAGCGGGTCAGGGCACACATTGTCTGTCACAAGTTGCACAGGGTCAGTGGTCTGCAGAGGAGAGCTTGTGGTCCATCAGTCGCTTGGAAACAAGTAGTGTTTTTTGGCTCTTCAGAATTTCCTTCCACTCATGAGATGCAAGGTGGCAAGAATCTTCTGACAGCACCACCACGGTGCGTACCTCAGTTGCCAAGGAGGAACAGGAAGTGCGATTCTGTTGGACAAAGTATTGCTGCTTCTCCATTGGGCAAAGTCAAATCTTCTGGGGTTATCAGTGTCTATCATGGCTCGAAAAGAAAACTTGCAAGTGGATTTCCTCAGTCAGTGTTGGTTGGATCCTGGGGAATGGTCTTTAGAGGACTCTGTTTCGCAGCATGACTCGTTGCTGGGGGACTCGATAACGGACCTTAAGGCCAGTGCTTCATATGCCAAAGTGAACTGATTCTTCAGTTGCTGGTGAGAAAGTGTCTGAAGGGTTGGATGTTCTAGCTTGGCCTTGGCCAGTGGAGGGTCATCTTTTTTTTACCTCTGTAGCCCCTGATAGGTTGATTTGCTTCAGGAATAGTGGCTCACTGGGGTCAGGTGATTCTGATGGCTCCAGATTAGCCTTGCAGACCTTGATATGTGTACCTCATCCGCTTGTCGGTGGCTGTTCCATGGCATCTGCTGGTGATCAACAGTCTTCTATAGCAAGGTGCAGTTCTCATGCCTCAAGTGGATCAATTCTCACTTATGGTCTTGCTCTTGAAAGGGCTAGACTGAAGAAACAGGGATATTCATCTTAGGTTATTTCTGCCTTGCTGAAGGTTTGCAAGCGCTCTACGTCCTTATATTCTGGTCTGGTGCCTCTCTGAATCCTGGTGGGAGAAGCATGGACAGCGGTTGCTCAGGACCTCTATTTCAGATGTGCTGGCCTTCCTGCAGGCTGGAGTGGATAACAGTTTGGTTTTGAATTCATTGTGGGTGCAGGTGGCTGCCCTTGCCTGTTATCGTGGCAGAGTGTAAGGCATCTCCCTGGCGCCTCATTCTGATGTTGGGTCTTTTCTTTGAGCAGTCAAACATCTTCAGCCTCTGGTGTGCTCTTTGGTTCCAGCGTGGAACCTTAATCTGGTTCTCTGCATTGACCGATTTGCCTTTTGTGCCCTTGCGAGAGGCCATCCTTAAGGATCTCACTTTGAAGATAGTGTTTCTTATGGCAATATGCTCGGCCTGTAGGATCTTGAAACTCCAAGTGCTACCCTGTAGGATGCCTTTCCTTATTACAAAGAAGAAGGTAGCTCTCTGCAGCCTGTTCCTCTTTCTTGCTGAAGGTGGTATGACCATTCCATATAAATCAGGTTGTGATGCTTCTGTTTTTTTTGGGTTCAGTGGATTGGCAGCTTCACCTTTTGGATATATGCAGGGCTTTGCATTGCTATCTTAAGTGTACAGAGCCCTTTTATAGATCTGAGAAACATTCTCCTGTTTGGAGATCTGCACAAGGGAAAAATGGCCTCCCAGGCTTCTATTGTGTGTTAGTTGAAGGAGGCTATTGTCTGCCTATCCTGTCAAGTGTAGAATTTTTCTGGTAGGCTTGCATGCATGCACTCTACATGGGCACAGGTGGCCTCATGGGTAGAGTATGGTCTGGTGCTGCCTGCAGATATCTACAAGGTGGCCACCTGGTCCTCTTTTCATACCTTTGTGTCACTATTGATATTCAAGATCGGGGCCCGGGTGCTGCAGGCTGTGCTTGCCGGTCCCATCCATCTTAGGTACTGCTGTGGTACATCCCAGGAGTCTGGACTGGATTGGAGTCGTGATAAGGAAGGTGAAATTAGACCTGACATGCTAACTTTCTTTCCTTGAGTCCCTCCAGTCCAGTTCAGAACCCACCCGTTTTCATCTGTATTGACAAGCCAGGATGAAGAATGATCTATGCCCCATTTTTGTGTAGTCCAGGTCTATTTTTGGAGTTCATGTTTCATGACAATCCATTTTGGGGGGGGAGGTTGCTCCTCTAAAGTGGTAGCTCTCTAGTCCAACTTTCATGCTTATTTAAGATACTTTTGTATATAGTTATTGCTCTTAAGTCTGCTTTATTAGAATACTGGCTTGTGAGGAGGGACTCAGTCTCCTTATAGACATAGAAATATGCAGTAGAAACATGATGGCAGAAAAAGATCATATAGCCTATCTAGTGTGCCTTCCATATCAACTACAATAGTCCCCTTTTTTTTCCTTTAAAGATCCCTTTGAGCTGCTCACGTCTTGCCCCTTGATGTTTCTGACTTGGAAGGTCTTGTTTCTGGTGGCGGTTACTTTGGCATGCTGTGTCAGTGAGCTCGAGGCTTTGGTGGCTCACCCGCAGTACACCAGGTTCCACCACAAATAGGGTGGTCTTGTGAACGCATCAGTGTTTCCTGCGCAATTTAGTCTGTTTTCCACCTGAACCAGTAGATCATTCTGCCAACCTTCTTCCCCAGGCCAACTGGGGGGAGGTGGTGTTGCATATGCTGGACTGCAAGCGGGCCTTGGCCTTCTACCTTGCATGTACAAAGGCCCACCGAAGGTCCACCCAGTTGTTTGTCTCCTTCGACCCTAGTTAGTTGGGGTCTGCCATCTCCAAGTGCATGCTGTCCATTTGGCTAGCAGACTGCATATCATTTGCTTATGCTCGGGTAGGCCTGAGCTTTTATGGTCATGCCATGGCTCACAATGTCCAAGCCATAATTGCTTTGGTGGCCAACTTGCACTCTGTCTCCATGGAGGAGATTTGCAAGGCTGCAATGTGGTCTTCTGTTCACACATTCACAGTTCATTACTCTCTGGATGTGGATTCCCGACGTGACAGCTATTTCGGCCAGGCTGAACTCCAGCATCTCTGTGGGACTTAGGTTCAACTCTTCTCACTGACTCTTCTGTCTGTCCAGGCTACCAAAAAAGATACCTCAGTGAATTATGCTAATGATGCTGAAACAGTCTAGTCCCCTAGGAAAACTACCCACACTGTTGGTATTTCTCCATTTTTGTTGCCCCTATTGGGCTTTTCACCACCTCTGTTTTCTGTAGTCTGTAGCTTGGGAGTCCCATATGTGAGGACTGACTACCTGCTTGTCTATGGAGAAAGCGTAGTTACTCACCTGTAGCAGGGGATCTCTGTGGACAGCAGGAATAAGTCTTCAGATCCCTCCCACCTCCATAAGGAGTTGCTTTTTGGTTCCTATTATATTAACAGCAGCTATGGGTACCAATCTGTCAACAATGAGCCGCCTGACTGAAGACCTTACACATTTTAGGACAACTATCCAGAGGATCGCTATGAGTTGACAGACTCAACAGCACTTAACAACAACAACAACAACAACAACATATTATTGTACTGGATGGTGCCGTGGCAGGTGGGAAGGCAGGTGCGCATGTGCGTTGAAGCATCCCAAAAACTTCCAGTGAAAGCAGGGGAGTGTTCCTGTATGGGGCTGTGTTGTGGACCTGACCCATATGTGCGGACTTATTCCTGCTGTCCACAGAGAACACCTGCTACAAGTGAGTAACTACGCTGTCTGGGCTTCTAAGATGGTAATTTTAAACAATGTCCAGACCTGATGTAAAGTATTAAACTTTACAGTTGCTCCTTTTTTATTTTTTCTCTATTTTCCTCATTTTATCATAGTATTTAACTTTCAAAAGGAAGACTAACTCAGTAGATTTCTTTGCTGCATTTCCTCAATTTATTAAATTGAATTTGATCGTATTATAATTACTATTACCAGTGGCCCCAACACCATTATCTCACACCACATCCTGTGTTGCACTAAGGACTTGGTCTAAAATAGCCCCCTCCACCCCTTTGTGTTGGTTCCTGAACCAACTGCTCAATGGTGTAGTCATTTCATCCAGTAACTTTATCTCCTTAGCCTATCCTGATGTGATATTGATCCAGTTGATACTGGGTGAATATAAATTGCCAATTATTACTGTGTTAGTAGTTTTGATAGCTTTCCTAATTTCTGCTAGCACTTCAGCATCTGTCTCTTCATTATGGCCAGGCAATAGTAGTACATCCCCACTGCTGTTCCCTTCCCCTTCACACATGGAATTTCTATCCATAAAAATTCTGCAGCACATTTTGTTTCTTGTAGAACATTTATCCTGTTTAACTGAATGCCCTCTTTAACACAACACTACCATTCCACTAGTTTGTTCTGTCCTATCATTTTGATGTAATTTGTATCCTGGTATCAGTGTCCTGTTGGATCTCCAGGAACAAGCAGGAATGTAGTCTTCACATATGAGTGACGTCTGTACCAATGGAGCCCGCGCAGGAACTCTTTTCAGCATCCAGTTGGAAAGCTTTGAGACCACTCCACTGTGCATGTGCAACTGCTTTCCCAACTCCCTCTCTTCAGTTCTTTGTTTTCCATGGAGCCAGCAGGAAGCAAATTGCTTCCTGCCACCACAGAAAAAAGTTTTTGTGGCTAGCGCCTCGCGCCTCTTCCTTTCTGTTGACACTGGTACTGTCTAGGACATCGCTGGTTCCCTTATTAGTTTCTTTAACTTTCTTTATTTTCTTTAAAAAAACAAACAAAACAAAAAAAACCCCAAAATCAAACCTACTTGGGTGTTGACACCCTTTTTAGGCCTTAAGCCTACCATACTCTTCACACTTGAAGGTATGGAGAACCTACTAGTGGTTTCAAAAAATGTTCTAATTGTGCTAGCACCATTTCGGCGACTGACTCATATGATTGGTGTCTAAAATGCCTCGGCCCAGACCACCAGCCAAAAGACTGTTCCCTTTGTCAGAAAATGACACTGAGAGGCCTACAAAACTGGGCTTCTAAATTTGGAGCATTCTTTGCTTCGGACACTGTGTTGATGGCGTCATCCTCTCATGGATCTCGGGTATCTTCGAAGTTCAAACATAAAGCTGCATTGGTCTGATGGCACCTCCCAGGAGAAAATCTTGCTCAAGGCACCGAGACCCCTTAGGGATTGCCTCTAAAGCAGATCGGCCTGCTAAACACCCCCGGCAGGAGGCTCTGCCCTCCAAAGCCATCGAGGGGCCCCAGAATGCTCATGAGGCCTCGACCTCCAGAGAGCTATTGGTGCTATGCTTCGGGATGGAAGCACAAATACCTGTTACTGACACCCAGACATTGGCGACCTCGATAGACCAGCACATACTGGCCATTGAGCACAGCTTGGCAGCCCTCCTCGTAGCCTCTGTACCAGTAAAACCCTCTGCTACAGGCACTACCCTATTGATACCACTTACAGTACAGACATCGACACCACTTCCGGCCACAGCATCAGAGTTGCTGTAGATGGCGCAGACATCGCTTCCACCCATGTCCTCCCTTGAAACTCTTACCAATACTGGTGCCAAGCCCAAGTGGCTCACAGAGGCCGATACCTTGGAACATCTGTACCAGCATTAGCTTCAGGAGAACACAGACAGTCCTCAAATTCTGACTCCCCAATTTCAGATGCAGAGTCACTCTGTTCCTGGGAACCCCATGATCTACCTTTGGACCCTTCCCTGCCTCAACAGCGATGCATGTCCTTCCAGGAATTCATTCATGATCTAGCCAAGGGTGTCTCGATCACGGTGACATTGGAAAAGGGGCCAAGGGTGGAGGAACTAGGGATCCTCCAATACTCAAGAGCACCCAAGGAGGCAGTCACCTTACCAGTGCATCACATTCTTCATGACCTTCTGCTATGAATATGGAATATGAGACGTTGACTTTGAGGTGAGACCGTGAGAGGAGTCCTCTCACGGTCTCACCTCAAAGTCAACGTCTCAGTATCTATCATGTACCAGTGTATCCTGACTTCCAAAAGCCACAGCTTCCCCACCACTCCATGGTGGTGGAATCAGCAATGCACCAAATCAAAAGCTTGATGACTCGCTTTAATCTTCCAGGTAGAGAATTGAGAACTCCCGAGGCCTTTGGGCGTTGATGCTTCCAAGCATCAGTGCTCTCGGCTAGGATTAACTCCTATATCCTCTACATGGGAATGTTCCTGAAAGAGGTCTCCAGGGGTCTCGAGTCCTTTGCCCCTCTCCTCCCAGATGACAAGAGGGCAGATTATCTTTCCCTAGTTAAGCATAGCCAAAATGTATCGAAGTTTATCAATAGAGCTACCTTTGATGCTTTTGAATGCACAAGCAGGGCCTCAGCAATATGCATATCTGCATATCGAATTGCATGGCTTCAGGCCTCAGTTCTTGAACAGTGAGGTCAAGATAAACTGGGCAACATACCTTGCACAGGGGGAGAACCTCATTGGCAAAGACTGGCAAGATAAGGCCTCTCAATATACTACTCTAAAGAGACTGTCCAAAGTAACAGCTGACCCTGCTAGGAAAAAGACACCTACAAAGAAGTCTTTCTACAGTAAGAAGAAATTCTTCTCTTCCTATCCTCCTGCTTCTCAGTATCAGGGTCAGGCCCCATAGAAGAGGCAGCAGCCTCCTAAACAAAAGAAGCCCCAAGTGGCTAAATCTCAACCAGCTCTGCAGGCACAGTCTGCGTCTGGTTTTTGACTCTTTCCTAGAGAAAATTGCCACCCTGCCTCTGGAGGACCCCCTCCACATATCAGGCATATTGTCACTATGCCCACAGATGGCACCTCATCCCCTCAGAGCAGTGGACGCTCGCCATAGGAAGGGTACAGACGTCATCTGCAAACTCTGCCTCCCTCCACATTCAAGGGGGAATATCAAGCACAAACCCCCACTCACTGCTCTCCTGCAAGATGAGGTGTCCTCTTCTATCTCAGGGTAATTTGCTCATTCCAAAGAAAAGCGGAGGGTACAGGCCCATTCTGGACCTCGGAATCCTCAAGTTTCTAGTCCATGAAAAGTTCAAGATGATCTCTCTCGGGACTCTTCTTCCCTACCTCCAGAATCTGGACTGGCTCTGTTCTTCAGATCTAAAAGAAGAGTGTACACAATATCCTCATCCCATCCAGGACACACACACTATCTATGCTTCACCTTTCAGGGAAAACATTATCAATAGAGTCCCTTCCCTTCAGACTCGCTTCTTCCTCAAGAATCTTCACAAAGTGCATGGCGGTCGTGGCCGCATATCTAAGAACTCTGGGGATATTAGTCTTCCCCTACTTAGAGGACTGGCTAATAAAGGCAGACACCTCCCAAGAGATTCTGCTTTCCTTGCATTGTACCATCACAGTACTACAACACGGGATTTGTCATGAACTTCCCAAAATCTCTACTTACTCCAACTCAAACTATCAGAGCCCTACCAGACACCCAACAGCCCAGGGTGTTTCTACCCCAGCTCTGCTGTGCCCATCTAGTCGAACTAGCATCCCAGATACTCATAAGAGACCATCTGACAGCCCGAGAGATGCTGCAGCTCCTTGGGCCACATGGCCTCTACAATACATGCCATTCCATATTGCCTGACTACATATGCAGATAGCTCAGTGGAATCTTGCTTTCCAGTAGAAGCAGGCTTCGTGCAATCTCTGGGACAGGATCTGGGTCTCTGCCTGTCTAACCACATCCCTTCAGTGGTGGTGGTCTCCAGAAAACCTTTTCAGATGCCTCTGTCAATGTACCTTGACGACAGATGCCTCCAAACTTGTTTAGAGAGTCCACCTGGACAACCTTGACTACACAGAGGCTCTGGACAGTGCACTAGTCACGAATCCAGATCAATCTCCTGGAACTCAGGTGATCTCCAATGCCATCCGGGTGTTCCAACACCACCTCAGAGCACAGCAGGTCCTAGCCAGGACAGACAATCAGGTTGCCATGTTCTATGTGAACAGGCAAGGAGGAATAGGCCCTTGGGCCTCTGCGAGGAGGCGATACACCTCTAGTCCTTTGCCATTGCTCATGAAATACACCTCCAAGTGGTACACTTCCCAGGAGAATTCATGTCTTGGCAGACAGACTGAGTCACATCCTTCTTACCCATGAATGGTCTCTGCATCTGGACACAACGTCCTACATCTTCCAGACCTGGGGAACTCCAGACATAGATCTGTTCGCGACTCTGTAAAATGCCAAGCTTCCTTGCTTCTGCACAAGAACTCTGTCATCCACCAACCAACAGGTGAATACCTTCCACCTACACTGGGGTCAGGGTCTGCTTTATGTGTTCCTTCCCATACCCCTCATTCCCAAGACTCTTTTCAAGCTTCAGTCCAATAGGGGCTCCTTGATTCTCATAGCCTCACTGGCCGCAGCAACCATGATTTCCACTGCTACTACTTCTGACTCGGACTCATCTGCGATTGGGATATGCACCGGATCTCCTCTTCCAGGACAATGGCTCACTATTCCATCCCAATTCACAGCCTCTCCGCCTCACAGCTTGACTGCTGAGAGCATAGCTTTGAGGCTTTGACCTTACTCAAGAGGTTAAAGAAATCCTTTTGGCTTCTTGAAAGCCCTCCACCAGACATACATATGCTTTTAAGTGGCGTGGATTTTCTGTCTGGTGCCCCCAGAAAGATCTTGTTCCCTTTTCTGCTCCAGTGGAGTCACTCCTCCAGTATTTTCTCCACCTGTCTAAAGACAGATTTGGTGAGAATCTACCTTAGTGTCATTGTGGCCTCTTATCTACTTGATGGACATCTTATCTCAACACAACCACTAGTAGAGCATTTTATGAGAGGCCTCCTGCTGTCCAAGCCTCCCATTAAGCCACCTCTGGTAGCTTGGGATCTCAGTGTTCTAGCGCAGCTTCTCAAGCAGCCCTTTGAACCATTACCCATGACCTCACTTAAATTCTTCTCTTGAAAGGTGATCTTCCTAATTGCCCTCACTTCAGCTAGAGACATTAGTGAGCTTCAGGCTTTGGCGGATCCACCCTATACCCACTTCCACCATGACAAAGTAGTCCTTCGGATTCACCCACACTTTATGCCAAAGGTGGCATCTCCCTTTCATCTAAACCAATCAATTTAACTTCCAGTTTTCTTTCCTAAACCATATATATCTAGAGCGGAAGCAACTGCACACTCTTGACTGCAAGCATGTGTTGGCTTTATCTCCAGGAACAAGCAGGAATGTAGTCTTCACATATGGGTATCGTCAGTACCGACGGATCCTGCACGGGAACGCTCCTCAGTGTCCAATAGGAAAGCTTTTGGGAGCATCCCACAGTGCCTGCTTACTGCCTTCCCGCCTTTCCCAACTGTCCCTCTCCAGTTCTTCGTTTTCTGCGGAGCTGACAGGTCGCACATCCTGTCACCGCAGAAAATAATTCCCTTCTACGTTTTTGTGGTCGTGTCTGCCTTCGATGCTACACCGGTACCGCCGGTGGTTCTTTCTTCCCCCCCCCCCCCCCAAAAAAAACCAACAACTTTTCTTCTGGAGTCTTTTCCGGGTTTTTTTTCTCCTCAGGTGGCACGCGCCGTTTTGGGCACTAGGCTCAACTTTTCCTTTAAAATGGAAAAACCCGCTTCGGGTTTTAAAAATTGTTCCAAGTGTGGCGGTACCATCTCCGTCACCGACACCCATGAGTGGTGCCTCAAATGTTTAGGTCCTGACCACTCTATTTTGGAGTGTGTTGCTTGTGGGATAATGTCGAAGAGGGGCCGGCAGAACCGAGCTGCTAAACTTAGCACCCTTTTTCCCTCCGATGCAGCCTCTGTGGCATCAACGTCTTCCAGGGCTTCGTCTTCCTCCCATGGATCTCAGGTAACTAAACATAAATCTAGCCGGTCCTCAAAGGGAAGATCTCCCTCTAAGCATCGAGATGCCTCTGGCATTGCCCTTGAGGGACTTTCACCGGCAAAATTGCCCCAGCGGGAGGCTTCGGCTTCCAAAGCATTAACAGTGCTCCAGGATGTTCTCGAGGCCTCAACCTTGGCAGAACTACTGGTGCCATGCTCTGGGGTACCGGCAGCTTCTTCCGGTACCGATACCCAAGCATCGGCAGCGTTGATAGACCAGAAATTCTTGGCTATTGAACGCAGTCTGGCGGCTCTTCTTACGGCCTTGATGTCCTTGAAACTGCTTCAGACAATTCAACCGGTACCGGCACCAACTCCAGTACTGGTTTCGACTGCATCGATATCGGCAGGTATTCTACCGGGACAGAGTCATGCTTATCCATCCGGTATCGACAAGTCGGTACCGGACCCCTCCGATGCCGACTTCGATCGATACCAGTACCGTGCCGTGCACGATCACCCGGTTCGGAGGTACTTTGAATCCTCGGATGAGTCTGAAGACTGAAAGCTCTGCCGATACCAGAGTACTTCTTCCTGAGGATTCTTCTTCTCCTCAGCGTAGGATGTCTCCTCCAGAGGATATGTCCTTTCAGGATTTTATCAGAGATGTGGCTCGAGGTCTTTCCATCAGTGGCTCCTGAAAAAAGAGCCTAGGGCAAAGGAATTAGAAATCCTAAATTATCCTAAAGCTCCCAAGGAGGCAGCTACCTTAACCTATTCATGAGATCTTGCATGATCTCATGTTAAGGATGTGGGAAACACCTCTAACCACATCTCCTCACTCTTGAAGACTCAACACCATGTATCGAGTTCCTCCCTGTCATGGGTTTCAGAAGACTCAGCTACCACACCATTCCATGGTGGTGGAATCAGCTATGAGAAGGATCAAGAGTGCAAAAAGGCATGCATCTAACCCTCCAGGACGTGAGTGTAGGACTCTGGATGCCTTTTGGCCGTCGAACTTTCCAGGCTTCCATGCTTTCTGCTAGGATCAGTTCCTGTATTTTATATATGGGAATGTTCCTTAAGGAGGTCACAGGAGATTTAGAGCCCATGAGCCCTCTCCTTCCTGATAAGAGGCAGGATTACCTCACCCTTGTCAAACATGCTCATGTTTCCAAGTTTGTCAATCGTGCAGCCTTTGACTGCTTTGAGTGCATAAGCAGAACCTCTGCTATTGCCATAGGTGCACGTAGGATTGCCTGGCTCCAGGCATCTGACTTGTCCTTTGGGTGCAGGATAAACTAGGAAATATTCCTTGCACATAAGAGAATCTCTTTGGCAAGAATTGGCAGGAAAAAGCTAATGAGATAGATGCTGACAATGTCACCTTGGATATAGATTGTCTAAATCTACAGCTGATCCTGTAACCATTCTTCAGTAAGAGGTTTTATCCCTCCTATACCCAACAGGGACATTGTTTGGGTCAGTCTGCCCAAAAGGGACAGCAGCAACAACCTAGGCAAAGAAAAACAAAGGCTGCTAAGCCTCAACCGGCTCAGCAGACTCGGCCTCCACAGGGGCTTTGACCCCATATCTAGAGAACTTTGCCTTCCTGGCCCTGAACGGCCCAGAACCCTCCACCATTTCAGGAAGTTTGTCATTTTGCCCCCAGATGGGGTCAGATAACAGCAGAAAATTGGACTCTGCCTATTGTAAGAGAGGGGTACAAGCTTCATTTCCTCAGCATGCCCCCTCCTACAATGGTAAGACAGTTCAATTCTCAGACCTCTCTCAACATCCAGTTAGGTTGTCACTGTGCTTCTTGCCCAAGGGGCAATAGAAGAGGTACCCATTTTACAACAGGGTACAGGGTTCTACTCCCCCTATTTCCTTATTCCAAAGAAAACAGGAGGACACAGACCCATTTTAGACCTCAGAGAATTGAACAAACTCCTGTTCAAAGAGAAGTTCAAAATGATTTCTCTAGGAACTCTGCTGCCATACCTTCAGATTCAGGATTGGCTTTGTTCTCTAGATCTCAAGGATGCATACACTCATGTTCTCATCTATCCAACTCATCGCAAGTTCCTTCGCTTCCTATTTCAGGGGAAGCACTACCAATACAGGGTTCTTCCTTTTGGCCTGGCCTCGGCACCAAGGATTTTCACAAAATGCATAGCTGTGGTGACAGCATTTCTTCACATCCTAGGAATATTCGTCTTCCCTTAACCTCTTCAGAGCCAGAGGCCAGGGTTGCTCTCACACAATGCGCATCCTTCAGTATTTGGGACGTCATAAACTTCCCAAAATCCAACTTTGCTCCCACTCAGTCTCTAGAGTTTATAGGAGCTCTGCTGGATACCAGACAGACTAGGGCCTACCTTCCACAGGCCCGCTGCCTTCGCATTGTGCAGTTGGCTTCCCAAGCAGTGTTAAAACCTCACCCTGCTGCTCGAGAAATGTTAGTTGCTAGGCCACATGGCATCCACCGTGCATGTGGTTCCTTATGCTCTCCTCCATATCAGGGCAGCCCAGTGGACTTTATCCACTCAATGAGCTCAGGCGTCAGGTTGCCTGTCAGACAAAATAGCAAACTCAGATTGCCTTATTTCGTCCCTCCAATAGTGGCAGTCGCCCCAGAATCTTTTGGTGGGGTCTCCTTTTCAGCAACCCCCACCCCAAGCCACTCTAACAACAGATGCTTCACAGGTGGGTTGGGGAGCCCACCTGCAAGGCCTCTCTACCCAGGGTACCTGGACTCCACAGGAGGCCTATCTACACATCAGTCTCCTGGAACTCGGAGAAATCTTTCTTGCTCTTTGAGTATTCCACACCCAGCTCAGCTACAAGACAGTCCTAGTTCAAACAAACAATCAAGTAGCCATGTTCTATGTGAACAAGCAGGGCGGAACAGGCTCTCTGTGGCTATGCAACGAAGCTTTGCAACTATGGGCCCTCACCAGAGAGCATCAGATTCATCTCCTTGCAGTGTATCTTCCAGGCATTCAAAACTCTTGGGCAGACAGACTCAGTTGAGTTCTGCTTCCACACGAATGGTCTCTCCATGCGGACCAGGTGACCAAATTTTTCCAAATTTGGGGAACCCTGGACATAGACCTTTTTGTAAGTCTGCTGAATGACAAACTACCCCGGTTCTGTTCCAGAATTCCAGCTCAGGGTTGTCAGGCCAGGGATGCTTTCCTCCTCCATTGGGGCCAGGACTTCCTGTATGCTTTTCCACCCATTCCCCTAATTCCCAAAACCCTGTTCAAGCTTCAGAGAGACAGAGGTCATATGATTCTCATAGCTGCACATTGGCCATGGCAAATGTGGTACCCTCTGCTCCTACATCTCTCTCAAGCTCCGCCTCTGGAGTTAGGATCTGCTCCAGATCTCCTTTCTCAGGAGGATGGGATGCTGTGGCATCCCAATCCCCAGTCTCTGCATCTCAGGGCCTGGTTGCTGAAAGCCTAGAACTTCATGGTCTTAACCTTTCTCAACAGGTAAAGGATATTCTTTATGCTTCCAGGAAGCCTTCCACAAGACGCTCTTATGCTTTCAAGTGGAAAAGGTTTACCATATGGTGCTCGCAGAAGGGTCTTAACCCTCTTGCGATACCTCTGGAGTATCTTCTTCATTTGTCTAATGCAGGGCTTAAGACCAATTCAGTGAGTTCATTTGAGTGCTATTGCACTTTCTTTCAAGCCTCTAAATGGGCAACCTATTTCCTCTCATCCTCTCATAGCGAGATTTATGAGAGGCCTTCTTTTAACTAAGCCTCCCATTAAGCCACCACCGGTGGCATGGGACTTAAATTTGGTTCTTGGGCAGCTTATGAAACCGCCTTTTGAACCATTAGCCACTACCTCTTTGAAATTCCTTTCCTGGAAGGTCATCTTTCTTATTGCAATCACATCAGCACGTTGCATCAGTGAATTGCAAGCATTGGTGGTTGATCCTCCTTATACAAGGTTCCATCACGATAAGATTGTCTTTAGGACTCATCCACATTTTATGCCAAAGGTGGTATCGCCTTTTCATTTAAACCAAGCGGTTTACCTTCCTGTATTCTTCGCAAGGCCTCATGCCTCAAATGCAGAAAGGAATCTTCATACTTTGGATTGTAAAAGGGTTGTGGCCTTTTACTTTCAAAGGACACAGCAACATAGGAAGTTCTCTCAACTCTTTGTTGCTTTTGATCCTAGTCATTTGGGACTTCCAGTTTCCAAAAGAACACCATCCAACTAGATTGCATGTTGTATATCTTTTGCCTATGAGAGTAAAAACCTTCCTCTGGAAGGCCATGTCACAGCTCAGAATGTGAGCCATGGCAGCCTCTATGGCTCATCTTCACTCTGTGTCTATCGACGATATCTGCCGAGCAGCTACTTGGGCTTCGGTTCATACCTTCACAGCCCATTACTGCTTGGACAAGGACTCCCGCCGGGATGCCTTGTTTGGTCAGGCTGTTCTTCAACACCTGTTGCATACTTAATCAACTCCTACCCCCCATCCCTGGTAGGATGCCAGAGATCCATGGGGGGGAGGTGGAGCCCTTTTACAAGGGCACACACCCTCTGGGGTCTTCTCCCTGGCATCTGCAGCTAGGGAGTCCCCATATGTGAAAACTACAATCTCCAGGAACAAGCAGGAATAAGTCCTCACTTATGGGTACGTCGGAACCGACGGAGCCTGCGCGGGAAAGCTCCCCAGCTTCCCAGAAAGGAAGCTTTTGGGGCCTCCCACTGCACATGCGCGCTGCCTTCCCGCCTTCCTGACCAGCTCTCCTCAGTTTCTCTTTTTCCGCGGAGCCAGCAGGTCGTGTTCCTGTCACCGCTGAAGAAATTGTTATTTTAGTTTCTTTTTTTAGACTGCGTACCTGCCTTCCCCATACCGAAACCGGTACCGCCGGTCTCTCTTTTCTTTTCTTTCTTTAAAAAAGAAAAAAAAAGCTTTTATTTTTTAGCACAACTTGGTGACTTCTGTTAGGCCTCAGGCCTACACAAAATCTCCTCATGGAGAAACCAGCTCCTGGTTTCAAGAAGTGTACCAAGTGTAGTGCTGTTATTTCTGTTACAGACACCCATGACTGGTGTCTTAAATGTTTGGGGCCTGACCACTCCATTCCGGACTGCCCATCCTGCTCCCAGATGTCTAAACGTGGTTTGCAGAACCGGGCCAACAAATTCCATGTGCTGTTTGCTTCAGATAATCCAGCATCACAGTCATCCAGGTCTTCCTCTCCGGATGGATCTCAGGTAACCAAACCTTCGGGCAGGTCCTCAAAGAGCAAATCTCCTTCAAAGCATCGAGAGGCTCTCAATTTTGAATCTGAGGACCATGCCCCAGCCAAACAACCCCGGCGGGAAGCTCTGGCTTCCAAAGCACCATCTATGGGGTTACAGGTTGACATCGATGGCACGGCCTCGACCGATCACCTGTTAGACTGCTCTGGGGTACCGGCCCATGCCAGTACCGACATCCAGGCAGCAGTGGCGTCTATGGACAATACTGTTCAGACCATGCAGCAGGCCATCCTGGCTTTCATTAAGGCTGCGACGCCCTCGGTACCGCATCCAGCGGTTCCGGTTCTGGTATTGGCTTCCATACCGGAACCGAGGCCATCGTCTTCCAAACGCAGATCGGTGCATGCCGGATCCGGGTTTTCACCCGATATCGATCCCATGCCCGGTACGCCCGATGTCGATACCGACCGGTGTGCGTTGGAAGCGAATAGAGGATACTCTGATTCCTCTGAGGATTTTGACTCCTCTGACTCTGATGAGCTCTCTCTTGTTCTTTCTGAAGAGCCCTCTTCCCCAAAGAGGAGAATGTCTCCACCAGAGGATTTGTCCTTTCAAGACTTCATTATAGAAGTAGCTAAAGGACTTTCTATTACTACATCCTCTGAGAAAGAACCTAGATCAAAGAAATTGGATATTTTAGGATACCCTAAGGTTCCTAAAGAGGCAGTTACCCTGCCTATCCATGAAATCCTTCAAGAACACTTGATGGACTTATGGGAGGCTCCTCTAACATTGTCTCCTCATTCTCGTAGGTTGGACACCATGTACCGGGTCCCTCCTTCTCCTGGTTTTCAAAAAAATCAGCTGCCTCACCATTCCATTGTGGTGAAGTCTGCGCTGAAAAAGATTGAGTACCAAAAGGCACTCTTCTACCCCTCCAGGGCGAGAATGTAAGACCCTAGACTCTTTTGGTAGGAAAATCTTCCAGGCTAGTATGCTTATAGCCAGGATTAATTCATACAGTCTGTATATGGGCATGTTTCTAAGGGAACTTGCCCTAAAGGTAAAGCATTTTGCCCCCTTTATCCCTGAAGATAGAAAGGAGGAGTTCATTTCTTTAGTGAAACAGCTTCTAGATGTTTCTAAGTTCTCCAACAGAGCAGCCTTTGATTCCTTTGAGGGTGCCGGTAGAGCTTCGGGCATTGCCATTGCAGCCCGACGACTTGCTTGGCTCCAGGCCTCTGACCTAGAACCCTGGGTCCTAGATGGCTTACGGAATCTGCCCTGTACAGGTGAGAACTTATTTGGTAAAGACTGGCAAATTAAAGCCACTCAAATGGACGCAGAAAATGCTACCTTAGATAGACTTTCTAAGTCTACCTCTACTCCTGCCAAGAAAAAGTCTTTCAAGAGGCCTTACTACAAGAAGGCCAGATTTTCCACAAATACTGGCCAACAATCTTCTCAGCCTCGCTTTGCTGCTAAACGTCAGCAGCCTAAACAGGCAAGGTCAAAGCCTGCAGTGTCTGCCACTCCTCAGCAGGCTCAACCCCCTCAGGGGTTTTGACTTGCCCCTAGAGAACTTAACCTTTCTGGCTGTAGAACAACCAGAGCCCCTCACCATTCCCGGAAGGTTAGCTCACTTTGCTCCCAGATGGGGGCAAATTACATCAGAGCAATGGACCCTCTCTATCATCAGAGAGGGCTACAAACTTCATTTTTCCAACCTTCCTCCATATACCATGGTGAGGCACTTCAATTCTCCCCCATCTCTCCTGGACCTGTTGGGTCAGGAAGTCTCTTCTCTCCTTGCCCAAGGGGCAATAGAAGAGGTTCCTCTTCTTCAACAAGGGACAGGATTCTACTCCCCTTATTTTCTCATACCAAAGAAGACAGGGGGATTCAGACCTATCCTAGATCTGAGAGAATTGAACAAATTTCTGTACAAGGAGAAATTCAAAATGCTTTCTCTAGGCATTCTCCTTCCATACCTTCAGAGTCAGGATTGGCTTTGTTCTCTAGATCTCAAGGATGCGTACACACATATACTCATCCACCCATCCCACAGAAAATATCTAAGATTTCTGTTTCAGGGAAAACATTTCCAGTACAGAGTACTTCCCTTCGGTCTAGCCTCTGCTCCAAGAGTGTTCACCAAATGCATGGCAGTTGTTGCCGCATTTCTAAGAGGTCTGGGAATTTTTGTATTCCCATATCTGGACGACTGGCTCATCCGAGCTCCATCTCAGTCAGAGGCCCAGATTTCCCTGGACCGCACAAGGCACATTCTGCAGTATCTGGGACTGGTGGTAAACCTTTCCAAGTCTCAACTTATCCCTACTCAGTCTCTGGAATTCATAGGGGCCCAGTTGGACACCACCACTGCAAGGGCCTACCTACCTCAAGTCCGGGGCCAACGTCTGGTGTGCTTGGCCTCCCAAGCTCAGTCCAGCAGTCACTTGACAGCCAGAGAAATGCTTCGACTTCTGGGCCACATGGCCTCCACGGTACACGTGGGGCCCTACGCTCGTCTTCATATGAGAGCAGCTCAATGGACCTTGGCCTCCCAGTGGACTCAAGCATCAGGAGCGCTCTCCGACCAAATACTCACCTCAAAGCGTCTGTTTTGGTCCCTCCAATGGTGAATGTCCACCAAGAATCTGTTGTTGGGGATCCCCTTCCAACCTTTGTTGCCCCAAGCAACCCTCACAACAGATGCCTCCCAAACAGGGTGGGGAGCCCATCTTCAACACCTCTCCACTCAGGGTGCTTGGTCTCCACAAGAGACCACCCTTCACATCAACCTCCTGGAACTGCGAGCAATCTTCTTTGCCCTCAAAGTCTTCCATACCCTCCTTGTCAACCTGACCGTCCTAGTCCATACAGACAATCAGGTGGCCATGTTCTACATAAACAAACAAGGAGGGACAGGCTCTCTGTCGCTTTGCAACGAAGCTCTCAGATTATGGGCCTTCGCCAGAGAGCATCAAATTCATCTTCTGGCAGTGTATCTTCCAGGGGTTCAAAACTCTCGGGCAGACAGACTCAGTCGAGTTCTGCTTCCACACGAATGGTCCTTGCATATGGACCAGATACGCAGAATCTTTCAGGAATGGGGAACCCCGGACATAGACCTCTTTGCAAGTCCGTGGAATGTCAAACTTCCCCGGTTCTGTTCCAGGACTCTGTGTCAGAGAGCTCAGGCCAACGACGCCTTTCTCCTACATTGGGGTCAGGAATTCCTATATGCCTTTCCACCCATTCCTTTGATTCCCAAGACTCTGTTCAAACTCCAGAGGGATCACGGATCGATGATCCTCATAGCTGCACGCTGGCCACGCCAAGTGTGGTTCCCTCTACTTCTGCATCTCTCCCAGGGACCCTCCCTGGACCTGGGAGCTGCGCCAGACCTTCTGTCTCAGGAGGAGGGGACTTTGTGGCACCCAAACCCCAAGTCCCTACACCTCAGAGCTTGGTTACTGAAGGCCTAAGCCTTCATGACTTCAATCTTTCTCAACCAGTGAAAGATATCCTTCATGCCTCTAGGAAACCCTCCACGAGGCGTTCCTATGCTTTCAAATGGAAACGCTTTTCCATTTGGTGTGCTCAACAGGGTCTTGACCAATGTTCCCTCTAACTTTCTGTAGGCTGTGTGCGCATAAAATATCAGCTGTGTGCAGCTTTTGAAGGAAGGTTAAATTTTTGTGCGCCACATAACGACACTCGGAGTTATATACAGAATACAGGTTGTATACCACATTGATTTTAATCAAATTAAATGAAAATAGATGATTACTAAATGAAGTGGGAAATTTCTAGTAATTACAATCATAACTTTTAAATTTTAAGATGTCTGTGTTTTCTATCAGAATCAGAGCTGTAATTTTTGTGCGCTCTGTTGTAAAGTATGTGCGCTCCCTCGGCGAGGTGTGTGCGCGCGTACACGCGCACAGCTTAGAGGGAACAGTGGTCTTGACCCTCTAGCACTTCCTTTGAATTCTCTATTAGACTATCTCCTGCATCTTTCCAATGCAGGCCTTAAGACAAATTCAGTACGAGTCCATTTGAGTGCTATTGCAGCATCTTTAAAACCTATAAATGGACAACCTGTCTCCTCTCATCCTCTTATTGCAAGGTTCATGAGAGGCCTGACTCTAACTAAACCTCCCATCCGGCCTCCTCCGGTAGCATGGGATTTGAACCTAGTTCTAGGTCAGCTTATGAAGCCACCTTTTGAACCGTTTGTTTCTACCTCCTTGAAATTTCTTTCCTGGAAGGTCCTTTTCCTTATTGCAGTCACTTCGGCTCGCCGCATCAGTGAACTACAGGCCTTAGTGGCTCATCCACCTTATACCAGGTTTCATCATGATAAGGTGGTCCTTAGGACGAATCCCCACTTTATGCCCAAAGTGGTCTCTCCTTTTCATCTTAATCAAGAGGTATATCTACCTGTCTTTTTCCCGGCTCCTCATGCATCCAGTGCAGAGAGGAACCTTCATACTCTAGACTGTAAAAGAGCTCTCGCCTTTTACCTCAACAGGACTCAACCACATCGAAAGTCTTCCCAACTTTTTGTGGCTTTTGATCCTTCTCATTTGGGACTTCCAGTCTCCAAACGTACACTTTCCAATTGGATTGCTCAGTGTATTTCCTTTGCTTACCAGAGTAAAAACATTTCTCTGGAAGGCCATGTCACAGCTCACAATGTGAGAGCCATGGCCACTTCTATGGCTCATCTTCACTCTGTATCCATAGATCAGATCTGTCGATCAGCCACCTGGGCCTCGGTTCATACCTTCACAGCCCATTACTGTTTGGACAAGGACTCCCGCCGGGATGCCTTGTTTGGTCAGGCTGTCCTCAAACACCTGTTCCATACTTGAACAACTCCTGTCGACCTTCCCTGGATGGATGCCTGAGATCCATACGAAGATGGTGAACCTTGGGAGGGGATCTCCCAGGCATCTTAGCTAGGGAGTCCCCATAAGTGAGGACTTATTCCTGCTTGTTCCTGGAGATAGCACAGTTACTTACCTGTAACAGGTGATCTCTGGGAACAGCAGGAATTAGTCCTCACAATCCACCCACCTCCCCTAGGAGTTGTATCTTCTATCTATCTTCCTTTCCTCTCTCTATTGTCTCAGCGATAAACTCGAACTGAGGAGAGCTGGTCAGGAAGGCGGGAAGGCAGCGCGCATGTGCAGTGGGAGGCCCCAAAAGCTTCCTTTCTGGGAAGCTGGGGAGCTTTCCCGCGCAGGCTCCGTCAGTTCCGACGTACCCATAAGTGAGGACTAATTCCTGCTGTTCCCAGAGATCACTTGTTACAGGTAAGTAACTGTGCTTTCCTGCTTGTTCTTGGAGATAGCATAGATCTCCAGGAACAAGCAGGAATGAGTCTTCACATATGGGGTATCGTCGGTACCGCCGACAGAGCCTGCGCGGGAACGCTCCCCAGCGTCCAGTAAGAAAGCTTTTGGGAGCATCCCACAGTGCCTGCACGCTGCCTTCCCGCCTTTCCTAACCGCCTCTCTCCAGTTCTTCTTTTCCGCGGAGCCAGCAGGTCGTGTTCCTGTCACCGCTGAAGAAGTTCTTTATTTTTCTTTATTTCTTTGGTCGCGCGTCTGCCTTCTTCGACGTCGGACCGGTACCGCCTGTCTTTCTTTCTTTCTTCTTTAAAAAAAAAAAAAAAAAAAACTACCATTTTTTCCCACTTCTGTGCAATTTTGTCTTTTGGGCCTTGGGCCTACAAGATTTTTCCTCATGGAAAAGCCCGCTTCCGGGTTTATGTTTAAATCTTTTATTTCTTGCAACAAATGAAACAGTACATACAGCAGACCGATAAAAACGAAATGTCTCAAACGAATAGAAATATGTAATCAACAATTGAAAGAAACAGCCTCCTTCAGACACAGATGGTCCCTCTGAAACATCAGTGACCCTAGCCCCCACCACCCCATCGGTAGATAGACAAAAGAACAATAGGGATACCATAGACATAGTGAATGTGCTGAAAATGCAGTTGCTATGACCCCCCCCCTTTAGCTTCCCCATTGGTCAGGATGCTTCCATGAGAGAGGAAATAAGCTGGGTGTTACAGAAGACCCCCAACCAATCAGGCCATACAGGTCCGTCCAGCGCGCGCCAAACGCCACGGGTATACCTCTGCCTGTCTCCAACTGCAATCCCCCCCCCTTTTTGCCAGGGTGCCCCCCGGGGTTCCCGGGGACCACCCCCTGTGTCCCCCCCCTTTCTTGTGCCAAGCAATCCCCCAATTGCCGCCCGCCCCCCTCCTCTATAACCCAGCGAGTGTTGCCTCAAACAGATCCAGGGTGTATTCTTCTCCCAGATCTGTCCCCAAGCGAGGGACTGGTGGGCCAGGCCACTAAGAATAAGGTAGGGGAACAAATAGACAGGGACCCCCCCACCCCCCCTCAACCGACCCAGTTCCCCCCCACCCCCTTCCTACCCATGCCGTGCAGAGAATGGAGAAGAAGACCCCACGGCCGACCAGGACTCCCAGACTACCGTGCTAGGCCCGAAAAAGATCACGGAAAGGTATTGGAAAAGCGGTCCCCAGTGAGAGAGATCCCCCCCCCCAGCGTCCAGGCCAGCGGCTAATGGGGGTCTACTATTTTAGCATCCAATAGAGCCTGCTGGCTTAGGAGTCCCCCAAGACGCGGCGGCGGACTCCAGCTGGCAGTAATTGCAAGTGGGGCCCCCACCCCTGAAGAAAACGGGCCCAGCGACGCTCATTCCCAGCCGCCGACAGTCGTTCCATAAGCAGGAGTTTATGAATTCTAACCCTCCAAATCCCAGGGACCAGGCCCCTGACATCCAGCCATTGCTGCAAAACTGTCTTTCGTGCAGACATCAGCACCAAACGCAACCAGCGCAACGTCCAACCCCCTAGAGAGGTCCCCCAGGTATCCTCCCACAGATCTAAAACTAAGTGGCGCGCAGTGAGGGGTTCCAAGTGCGGCACGCACCGGAGAAAATATACTGACACCCGCCCCCAAAACAGCTGTACCTTGGGGCAATGCCAAAACATATGGCCTAACGTTGCCCAATCGGCACCACACCTGGGACAGCCATGACTCGTTGCAATCCCAGCTTTCCACGCCCTGACAGGGGCGAAATAAAGACGACGCATAAGGCGGTATTGGGTATCTCGGTGCAGGACCTGTATACTCATAGTAGGGATAGCCGCCAGCCCCCCCAGGAGGGACTCTTCTTCTATCTCCTCACCTAGATCTGCCGTCCAAGCTGCCGCCAGAGTACCAACATCAATGGGCGACGGCCCATCCCACAACACTTTGTAGAGCACAGACACCCGAGTCCCCAGGGCACCTCCCAGAAGAGCCAATTCAAGCTTCGAACATACTTCCCCGCGTAACGCCCCCTCCGGGATCGTGCGGAGGTAGCTCCGAAGTTGCGTGTATTGGAACACATCCCGGTGCCCCAAGGAGTACTGCCGACGAAGCTCGGCGAAGGCCACCAGCTCACCTCCAGGGGTCAGCACATGCTCCAGATTCACCAAACCGAGATCCTCCCATGACTGGAAGCGGGACCGCCCGATGCCTGCCGTGAAATCAGCATTACCCCGAATGGGAAGATAGGGTGTGTGGTATGCTGTGATCCGGCACCCCGCACAGAAAAACTGCCACGCCCTCCGAAAGGGTACTAAGAAAAGGTCCCGGAGAACCGGCGACACCTCCCGGAGCGTTCGAGCATGCAATAAATAACGGGGATGAAAAAGCACCAACACAGCTTCGAACAGCTCCCTCGGGGTCCAGTCTGTTAAGTCCCACAGCCAGTCCCGAACGTACCTTAATAAACAGGCCATATTGTACCTCCGAACGTCTGGGAATCCCATTCCTCCTAGGGCCAAGGGCTGCTGTAGTATAGCCAGGCGAACTCTGGGTTTGCGGCCCCGCCACAAGAACCGATTAAAGTAGCGCTCTAGTTGTCGGAGATCCGCGCGCCGAAGAACCAGCGGAAGAATCTGAAGAGGGTAAAGGATCTTGGGGAAGAGTGCCATCTTACACAAAGCAACCCTGCCCCCCAGTGACAGCGGTAAGTCCCGCCAGCGGTCTACACAGGCTGACATCTCTCCTAAGATTTTATTAACATTCAGCTGATATAGATCATCTAGTCGCGCCGGCAGATAGATACCCAGATATTTAAAGTGTCCCACCGCCCATCATAAGGGGAACGGGCCCTGCCAGCCTGGCTGTCCCTCAGGGGCCAAGTACAGCGCTTCCGATTTATCTAGATTAAGACGGAGACCAGAGGGTTCGCCATATTCCTTGATAAGGCGTAACAAATTAGGCAATCCAGTCCGAGGGTCCCCCAGATGCACAAGCAAGTCGTCAGCGAAGGCGGCGACTCGAAATTCATCACGTCCCAGCCGGATGCCCCGAAACTGAGAAGAGGCCCGAATGCGAAGGAGAAGGGGCTCCAGCGAGAGTACAAAAAGGAGAGGCGATAGCGGGCAACCCTGACGGGTCCCCTTTTGGATAGCAAATTCGGGGGACATGACTCCATTAACCATAATAGCCCCTAAGGGGTCCACGTATAATAATTTGACCACGTCCACAAAGAAGCCTACAAATCCCATCATCTCCAAGGTCTGATACATAAAGCCCCAGCTTACTCGATCAAACGCCTTCTCGGCGTCGAAACTGATAAGCAATGAAGTCTCCCCGGCCAATCGCCCGGCACTAATGGACAATAAGATCCGCTGCAGACTGTAGGCAACCTGGCGCCCCCGAACAAAACCCGCCTGGTCCTGGTGAATTAAGGATGGTAAAAAGTTTGCTAGTCGGTCCGCCATGTTCTTAGCCAAAGGTTTGATGTCAACATTAAGTAAAGAATTAGGGCGGTAAGAGCCCGGCAAAAGGGGATCCCTCCCCGGCTTAGGCAGAATAGTAATCAAGGCTTTATTGGGTTCAAACGGAAACTTACCGTGGCTCACTAGATCTTCAAAATACCCTATAAGGGGAAGAACAACTGCGTCGCTCAGGGTTTTGTAGAATTTGCTCCCGAATCCATCGACGCCCGGGGCTCGCCCATTCTTCAAATACCGGATCGCTGCTTGGACCTCCTGGCCGGACAGAGGCAGGTTAAGGGCCTCCAAGTGCTCCGCTGCCAGTTTAGGAAGCCCACAACCTTCAAGAAAAGAGCGCCCCACCGAGGCCCCCACCTCCTCACTAGCATACAATTTCCGAAAGAATTCGGTAAAAACCTTCTCAATGGTGGCGGAATCACAAGTGACAGTTCCATCGGACTGCCTAATGGCCCCTATCTGTCGGGAGCCACCCGAGGGTCTCAATAATGAAGACATCAGCTTACCAGCCTTGTTCCCAAACCTATAAAGTTTATAGCGGTAATACAACATCGATTTATGCACTCGTTGGTGGAGAAGCGTCTCCAATTCTGTTTGCACCTCCCGGAGCCTACGTAAATGTACCCCTGTTCGGGAGCCTGCCGCCACCCGGCGCACCTGGCCCAACTCCCACTCCAGCAATAAGATCCGCTGGTTCAACTGTTGACGCCGATGGCTTTGATAACTAATAATATCCCCCCGGAGCACCGCCTTGCCGGCTTCCCAGAAAAGCACGGGAGAAATATCCGGCGATGCATTTAAAAGTTCGTACTCCTTCCAACGATCCCGCAGAAAAGTCTCAAACCGCGCATCGCCACAGAGCTCCAGGGGATACCGCCAGACCTTGCTTAAAGGTGGGCAACTCCCCCGTAGGTCCAGTACAACCATGGCATGATCCGAGATAACGAGAGGGCCAATACTCGCCTTTGAGACCCAACCGAAAAGCGATTCCGCCATGAGAAAGAAATCTATGCGAGACCATGTGCCGTGTGCCCGGGACAGATGCGTGTAGTCCCGTTCTCCAGGGTGCAGCACCCTCCAAATGTCGAGAAGATTATACGCTTCACAAAGGCCTCGCAGCCTTCGGCGCGCCCGAGGGCTCCCGCTCTCCGAGGGGTCTGAACGATCGAGACCACTGTCCATAGCAACATTAAAATCGCCGCCTAATATCACCTGGTACCCATTAGCCTCATCCAACAACTTGGAAAGATCCTGAAAAAAGATAGCCTCGTAGACATTGGGTCCATATACAGAGCAAAGAAACACCTTCCTCCCGGCCAGACTCCCCCACACACCAACATAACGGCCCTGTGGATCGGAAACAACCTTTTCTTCCTCCCAAGAAATAGACTTGGCAACGAGAATAACCACTCCCCGCTTCTTCCCCACCGCAGGAGCCCCATAGACATGAGCCTTAAATCCTAGGCCCAGCTTCTGGTGTTCCACCACCGATTGATGCGTCTCCTGCAGTAAAATAACATCCGCATGGTGACGCCTCAAGTGCTGCAGGACCTTGGAGCGTTTCACCGGAGAACCCAATCCACAAACATTCCAGGAAATCACTCGAGTGGTTTTATCCATAACAATTCAAGAAGCCAAAGAGCCAGAACACAGTCATCAAATACACAACAGAGTGGGGGCCCCCCCAGCCAAGAGTCCCCTCCCATAATGTTCCAAACCATACGTCTCTAGAAGCCCAAGTACTCCTCTCCCGCCATCCAATGCACGTTAGTCTCCCATGCACACTCTCAGCCCAATCAACCGATCCAATCCCCCCCTCCCTTCCCTGCACACACTTTATCTTGGCACCTAACCCCCCTCCCCCCCCGCCCCCCCCCTTGCGCCCCCTTCCTACCCTCCCCCCCCCACTCCCCCAAGCACCTCTTCCAGCCCTACACCAGCTTGAGCTGGCCCCACCTAGACTTCTGTAGCATGTAGGCCCCCCCGTCCCTCCCCATCCTCAACATTGTATCCCATCCCTCTCTGCCCTCACAGCCACCAACCCCTCTCTATCCCGCGGGCATGGAAAGTAACTGTAACCATAACGTATCAGGAGGCGTCCACATCGGGTGGAGCTAGCAACTCCAAGGGAGCGACCACGGCCCCCCCAGCCCTCATAGACGCATAAAGATGCAAGGGAAGGCCTGCGCAGAAAAAATCAGCCCGTCTTACAGTGGGCCATCCCCTCCGGCCCTGCCCCAGCATCACTCCACCTTCCTAACTTTCGGTAGGTGAATAGTAACACAAGAAAAGCCCAGGAACACCTCAGTAGCACAACCCCAACACAAGGAACCACCCACCTCTAGAGGAGTGGCGAATTGGCCCATCGAAACACACAGCACACTGCTCCTCTGCTGCAAATCATTCAATAAATATATAACCATGCACTAACATGATCAAAGCACAGAGCTACAGAACACCTGAAGGTCCCATCTGCACTCTCCCCGGTATTGCCAGGGTGCGCTTAACATCTGTACTCCCGTGGGCTGAAAGCAATTTGCAAATAATAGCGGAGGGACAGCGGCCCCACCACTGCACAACACCCATTCTCGACAGGGTCGCTGCCCCACCGATATCCACAGCCAAGGAGCCCACAGACCACAGCACCAAACCCCCCGTAGAGCCCCCTAACCTCCCCACCTCGCACCCAAATGAGAGAGAGAGAGAGAGAAGCCAATCCCCCCCCCCCCACTTCAACCCCTCCATATTACACCAACACCCCCCCAACTGACCAAAGCGCCCACAAAGGCAACCAGAAACAAATCGCCACAGGTAGCATAAGAAAAGGAAACATGTAACAATTTGAAAGTGTAAAGAAGGCAAACGTAGCCAAGCATTAACACAGGCACAAGTAGCAAAACATTGATACACAGTTGCGCAGAAAGTCCTTCTCGCTACAACAGCCCCGAATTCACCCACTCTCCTTGGGTGCCCGGGAACTGCTGCAGACGTCCGCGTAATGTGTTGTCTGGGTAATAGCAAAAGTCCCAGGAGGACCCAGGCATGGGCACGGCCCCGATCCAACAGCCTCCGCTCCACAGCAAAGTCGTCAGGGCTCAGGCCCATGGCCCCGACAGAGCCGAGAAAATTGAAATCATCTTTACAGTACACGAAGGTATAGCAGCAAGCCCGTGGCAAATCCTAACCCAAACTATTACAGTAGTCCCGGGCCTCTTCGGGGGAGGAAAACACTCGGTTCCCCCTGTCACTGTAGACCCGTAGGATTGCCAGGTAAGCGAGCATGAAACGAATGCCTCGTTCAATAAACTTGCTGCACGTGTCTTTGTAGGCCCTGCGCTTCAGGGAAACACCAGCTGAGTAGTCTTGAAAAATTAATATCTGACTGTTGGAGGCTCCAGTCCGCCTCATTTGCCGCAAAGCTTTCAGTCATCTTTTTGCGCGGTATTAAGGAAGCGGGTGATCACCGCCCGCGGTCGTCGGTCACCGGCCCGAGAGGGCCCCAGCCGGTGTGCTCGCTCCAGCACTACCCTCCTAACATCCTCGGGCAAGGACAAGGTAGCAGTCATCCACTGTTCCAAGTGACGCCTCAGGTCTCTATCAGGGATGGACTCCTCAACGCCAATGAACCGCAAGTTGTTTCTGCGACTGCGGTTCTCAAGGTCCTCTAATTTGTCCTGATGCTGAGCCAGTGTCTCTTCCAGGCTTTTAATCCTTGCGATGTCCTGCACGTGCTGGTCCTCCAAGGACCCTATGCGGTTTTCAGCATGCTCGACTCTTTTAGTAAAGTCGGATACCGCCTGAGCCACCTCCTGCATTTGGGTAGACAGGCCCCCCAATCTCTCCTCCAGGGCACCCACCACCGCTCTCGATACCTCCGCCACCAGCGCTGGGGCTTCTAGCGGTCCCAGGGGCTCCTGCCCGCCTTCCGCCATCTTGTTCTCCCCACCGCGTGTACGAGTTCGGCAGGGGATTTTTGTGGCCATGCAACAGGCTCCGGTCAGAGGAAATTATTGAGAGGGCTCTCCGATCTTCCACAGAGCTGCTCCCCCACTTTGTCACAAAAATGATTAAAATAGCTCAAAATATCGGCAGGGGGGAGGGAGCGGGCTCCGGAGCCGAGACGAACACGTCCTCTCAGCTCACCATGCCACCGGAAGTCCCGCTTCCGGGTTTAAAAAGTGCACGAAGTGCAGCGGTACTCTTTCTATCACCGACACCCATGACTGGTGTCTAAAATGTTTGGGTCCTGACCACTCCATCACCAACTGTGAGTCCTGTTCCATGATGTCTAAAAGAGGTCGACAGAATCGAGCGGCAAAGCTCAGTACCCTGTTTCCCTCTGATGCAGCTTTGGTGGCATCGACATCTTCCAGGGCTTCGTCTTCCCATGGATCTCAGGTAACCAAACATAAGTCCAGCCGGTCCTCGAAGGGTAGATCTCCCTCTAAGTATCGAGATGCCTCCGGGCTTGCCCTCGAGGATCCTGCACTGGCAAAATTACCCTGGCGGGAGGCTCCGGCTTCCAAAGCTTCATCTATGGGGTTACAGGTTGACATCGATGGCGTGGCCTCGACCGATCACCTGTTGCCATGTTCTGCGGTACCGGTGGTCTCCACTGGTACCGACATCCAGACATTGGTTGCGTCGATGGATCAGAATATTCTGACCATGCAGCATGCCATCACGGCATTCATACAAGCTGCGACGCCGCCGGTACCGCAACAAACTCCATTGGCGGTACCGGTTCCGGCACCGATATCGGTGCCAGTGCCGGTACCGATTGCATCAACATCGGCTTCGGTGTCGACTGCAGCGGTACCCTGTCCTGTGATGCCCATCGGTACCAAATCGGTACCGATCACTCCCGATGTCGATACCACTCGGTATGCGTATCGGGCTCTGCAAGAGCATCCAGACAGGCGATACTTCGATTCCTCTGAGGACTCTGATGAATCAGAGGCTTCTGTCGAAGCATCGGTACTCCTTCCTCAGGAGCCCTCTTCTCCAAAAAGAAGAATGTCTCCTCCAGAAGACTTGTGTTTTCAAGACTTCAATAGGGAAGTGGCCAGGGGCCTCTCTCTTTCTGTGGCCCCTGAACCAGAGCATAGAGCCAAGAAATTAGATATTTTGCAGTATCCTAAGTCTCCTCAAGAGGCAGCTACTTTACCAATTCATGAGATCCTTTATGATCACATGTTGGGCATATGGGAGACACCTCTTACTACTTCCCCTCATTCTCGCAGGTTGGACACCATGTACCATGTTCCTCGTCCTGGCTTTCATAAGACTCGGCTTCCTCACCACTCTATTGTGGTGGAGTCTGCTATGAAAAAGATAAAGAGTGCAAAAAGACACTCATCTAATCCTCCAGGAAGAGAATGCAGAACCTTAGATGCTTTTGGCAGGAGAATTTTCCAGGCCAATATGCTTACTGCCAGAATCAACTCCTATAGTCTCTATATGGGGATGTTTCTAAAAGAAGTTACAGATCATTTGCTAACTTTATCTCCTTTTATCTCAGAAGATAAAAGGGAAGAGTTCCTCACCTGGCTTAAACATGCCCAGGATGTTTCCAAATTCTCCAACCGTGCAGCCTTTGACTCTTTTGAGTGTGCCAGCAGAGCCTCGGCTATTGCCATAGGTGCACGCAGACTTGCTTGGTTGCAAGCTTCTGATTTGGAACCCTGGATCCAGGATGGATTAGGAAATCTTCCTTGTGCAGGTGAAAACCTTTTTGGTAAGGATTGGCAAGCAAAGGCCACTCAGATGGATGCTGAAAATTCTGCCTTAGAAAGACTTTCAAAGTCTACTTCTGCTCCTGCTAGAAAAAGGTTATTCAAAAAGACTTTCTTTCCCAAAAAAGGGAAATATTATCCTGGTTATGGTCTCCAGGCAACTTCTACAGGTCGTTTTGCTGCAAAGCGTCAGCAACAACCTAAACAAGCCAAACCTAAGGCTGCAAGGACTGCTATGGCCCAACAGCCTCAGCCTCCTCAGGGCCTTTGACTTACAACTAGAGAACTTAGCCTTTCTGGTTCTAGAAGAACCAGAGCCTCTCACCATTCCAGGAAGGTTAGCTCATTTTGCTCCCAGATGGGAACAAATTACAGCAGAGCAATGGACCCTCTCCATTATAAGGGAGGGGTACAAGCTTCATTTCTTAAACCTTCCTCCTCACACTATGGTGAGACAGTTCAATTCTCCAACATCTCTCCTCGACCTTCTGGGTCAGGAGATTGCTACCCTTCTTGCCCAAAGGGCAGTAGAAGAAGTACTCCTTCTTCAACAGGGTTCAGGGTTCTACTCCTCCTATTTTCTTATTCCAAAGAAAACAGGGGGCTACAGACCCATATTAGATCTCAGAGAATTGAACAAGTTTCTATGCAAGGAGAAATTCAAGATGATTTCTCTTGGTGCTCTCCTTCCATACCTTCAGAGTCAGGATTGGCTTTGTTCTCTAGATCTCAAGGATGCGTACACCCATGTCCTCATCCATCCAACACACAGAAGGTTCCTTCGGTTCCTTTATCAGGGAAAGCACTACCAATATAGAGTGCTTCCTTTCGGTCTGGCCTCTGCTCCAAGAGTGTTCACAAAAGGCATGGCAGTAGTAGCTGCAATTCTACGCACTCTAGGAATATTTGTATTCCCATATCTGGACGACTGGCTCATCGGAGCACCATCCCAGTCAGAGGCCCAAACTTCCCTAGCCTGCACAAGGCGTGTTCTTCAGTATCTGGGACTTGTAATAAACATCCCAAAATCACAACTCACCCCTACTCAGTCATTGGAGTTCATAGGGGCCTTGCTAGATACCACAGCTGCAAGGGCCTATCTTCCCCAGGCCCGTTGCCTATGCTTGGTGCAGTTAGCCTCTCAAATTCAGTTAAAATCCCATTTATTTATTTATTTAACTGCATTTATATACCGCTTTTCACCGGGTCAAAGCGGTGTAACATATAACAAAAGGGGGGGGCAATATTTTACAGGGTGGGGCCATCACCAAGGGGCAACAATTAATGATTTGTGTGGACATAGACATGTACACTTCTGCTGTATCTAAGTATTAGTTCATGCGGATAGGGTGGTATTTCTGTTCAAAGATGTTCACGAAATAGGATTGTTTTCAGCTGTTTCTTGAATGATGTGATGTCAGCGTTGTTCCTGATGTGGTTTGGTAGAGAGTTCCAGAGGGATGGAGCATAAAGTTCAAAGGCTCTGTTTCAGGTCCGTTGTGTGGATTTGGTTCTTTTGTGGGGGACGACGATGGAGTTATTGGAGGATTGTCTGTTTGATCTGCTGTGGGATGGGCGAGGCAGTAGGGGGTGGAGTGAGGTGTTCCGTGTTTGGTAGATAGTCTTGTGGATGAGTAGGATAGCTTTGTACTTGATTCTTGCTTGAATTGGAAGGAAGTGGAGGTCTCTTAGGATTGGGGTGATGTGATCCCATTTTTTTACATTCTGAATAATCCTTGCTGTAGTATTTAAGGCAGTTCGGAGGGGGTTGGTGTGTGAGGCGGGAAGTCCATGGTAGATTATGTTGCATTTAACTGCTCGAGAGATGTTACAACTGTTAGGCCACATGGCATCCACCGTGCATGTGGTTCCTTACGCTCGCCTTCACATGAGGGCAGCTCAGTGGACTCTGTCCACCCAATGGACCCAGGCATCAGGTTGCCTGTCAGACAAAATAGCAACCTCCAGTCGCCTCTTTTGGTCCCTCCAGTGGTGGAGGTCCACTCAAAATCTGTTGCTGGGGTCCCCCTTTCAACAGTTGCTACCCCAAGCAAACCTCACAACAGATGCCTCCCCAAAGGGTTGGGGAGCTCATCTACAAGATCTCTCCACCCAGGGCATCTGGATTCCACAGGAGACATCTCTACATATCAACCTTTTAGAGCTCAGAGCAATACTTCTAGCTCTCAGAGTCTTCCACACCCTGCTCAGCTACAAGACAGTCCTCCTCAATGCGGACAACCAAGTAGCCATGTTCTACGTGAACAAACAGGGCGGGACTGGCTCTCTGTCGCTTTTCAACGAAGCTTTGAGATTGTGGGCCTTCGCCAGAGAGCATCAGATTCATCTCATGGCAGTTTATCTTCCAGGGGTTCAAAACTCTTGGGCAGACAGACTCAGTTGAGTTCTGCTTCCACACGAATGGTCCTTCCATGGGGACCAGATAGCCAGGATCTTTCAAATTTGGGGAACCCCAGACATAGACCTGTTTGCAAGTCCGTGGAATGCCAAACTTCCCCGGTTCTGTTCCAGGATTCCATGTCAGGGAGTTCAGGCCAGGGATGCCTTCCTCCTCCACTGGGGGCAAGACCTCCTCTATGCCTTTCCTCCCATTCCCCTAATTCCCAAGACCCTGTTCAAGCTTCAGAGAGATCGAGGGTCTATGATCCTCATAGCTCCACGTTGGCCACACCAAGTGTGGTACCCTCTACTTCATCTCTCTGAAGCTCCCTGCCTGGATTTGGGATCTGCTCCAGACCTCTTGTCCCAGGAGGAGGGAACGTTATGGCACCCAAATCCCCAGTCTCCATCTCAGAGCCTGGTTGTTGAAGGCCTAGACCTTCAAGATTGGCATCTGTCTCAGCAAGTGAAGGATATCCTTCATGCTTCCAGAAAGCCTTCCACTAGACGTTCCTATGCTTTTAAATGGAAAAGATTTACCATTTGTTGTGCAGAGAAGGGTCTTAACCCTCTTGCACTACCTCTGAATTCTTTACTAGAGTATTTGCTGCATTTATCCCATGCAGGCCTTAAAATGAATTCAGTAAGAGTCCATTTGAGTGCTATTGCAGCAAACCTTAAGCCTCTCAATGGACATCCTATTTCCTCTCATCCTCTTATTGCAAGATTCATGAGAGGCCTTCTTTTAACTAAACCCTCCCATCAGACCACCTCCAGTGGCATGGGATTTGAATTTGGTTCTTGGCCAGCTTATGAAGCCACCCTTTGAACCCTTAGCCACTACCTCCTTGAAATTTCTTTCCTGGAAGGTTATTTTTCTCATTGTAGTCACCTCAGCTCGCCATATCAGTGAGCTGCAAGCCTTGGTGGCTAATCCTCCTTATACAAGGTTCCATCATGACAAGGTAGTCCTCAGGACTAATCCACACTTTATGCCTAAAGTGGTCTCTCCTTTTCATCTGAACCAGGAGGTGTATTTAACTGTCTTTTTTCCAGGACCTCATGCATCAAGTGCAGAGTAATCTTCATACCCTGGATTGTAAGAGGGCACTTGCTTTCTACTTACAAAGGACACAGCAACATAGAAAGTCCTCTCAACTTTTTGTTGCTTTTGATCCCTCTCATTTAGGACTTCCAGTCTCTAAGAGAACTCTGTCCAGTTGGATTGCTCAGTGTATTTCCTTCGCCTACCAGAGTAAGAACCTTTCTCTGGAGGGCCATGTCACAGCTCACAATGTGAGGGCCATGGCAGCCTCTATGGCTCATCTAAATTCTGTGTCCATCGACCAAATCTGTCGAGCGGCCACCTGGGCCTCGGTTCATACCTTTACAGCCCATTACTGCTTGGACAAGGACTCCCGCCGGGATGCTTTGTTTGGTCAGGCTGTTCTCAAACACCTGTTCCATACCTAATCAACTCCTACCCCCCATCCCTGGTTGGATGCCCGAGATCCATGGGGTGAGGTAGAGCCCTTCTCAGGGACACAACTTTGGAGATCTCCCTGGCATCTCTAGCTGGGGAGTCCCCATATGTGAAGACTCATTCCTGCTTGTTCCTGGAGATAGCACAGTTACTTACCTGTAACAGGTGATCTCTGGGAACAGCAGGAATAAGTCTTCACAACCCACCCACCTCCCCTAGGAGTTGTATCTCTATCTCTTTGTTTCTCTCTTCCCTCTCTCTTCGTCTCAGCTATAAACTCAACTGGAGAGGGACAGTTGGGAAAGGCGGGAAGATAGCATGCAGGCACTGTGGGATGCTCCCAAAAGCTTTCCTGTTGGATGCTGGGGAGCATTCCCGCGCAGGCTCCGTTGGTACCGATGATGTCCATATGTGAATGCTAAATTCCTGCTGTTCCCGGAGAGCACCTGTTAAAGGTGAGTAACTATGTTTTATCTCCAAAGGAAGCAAGGTCATCGTAAAGTCTCGCAGTTCATCTCATTTGATCCCAGTCATCTTGGATTACTTGTTTCTAAGTGTGCGCTCTCCAGATGGATAGCAGACTGAATTTAATTTGCCTATGACAAAGCAGGACTTTCTCTGGAAGAGCATGTCACTGCTCACAATGTTCACGCCATGGCCACCTCGATGACTAACTTATGCTCAGTAGCCATTGAAAAAGTTTGCAAAGCAGCAACTTGGTCTTCTGTCCATACTTTTGCTGCTCATTATTGTCTGGAAAGGACACGCGTCAGAATGCCATGTTTGGTCAGGTTGTATTACAGCACCTCTTTCAGACCAGTACCATTTCGGCCACAGACACTCATGACTGGTGTCTAAAATGCTTAGGATTGGATCATCAGCCGTCAGAATGTCCTTTTTGTAGGAAGATGACAGACCTACAGAACTCAGCTGCAAAGCTGGGCACCCTCTTTGCCTCTGATGCAGTATCTTTAGCATCAATGTCATCGAGAGCTTCATCTTCCTCCCAAGGATCTCAGGTATCGAAATCTAAGTCTTTATTGAAGACTGGCCGAACCTCCACGGGTAGATCTCCTAAGCATCAAGATGCCTCGGGCGTTGCCCTTGAGGGGGACACACCGGCCAAACAACCACAGTGGGAGGACATTGCCTCCAAAGCTTTAGTGGGGTCCCAGGATGCTCCCGAGGCCTCCACCTCTGGAGAGCTCCTGGTGCCATGCTCAAGGATCGTGGCCTGCAATTCTGGTACCGATACAGCATCGGCAAGCTCCATTGATCAAAGTATCCTGGCCATCGAGTAGAGCTTAGTGGCTTTACTGGTGTCCTCTGTACCAGTAAAGCCTTTACAGTCGATTCCTCAGGCATCTGTACTACCGACACAACCCGCATCAACTTTTTTGCCGCTTACCATGCTACCGCCCATGCTGGCCCTCAAATCTGTTTCTGCTACTGAAGTTCTGGCACCGCAGGTACCGACTATGTGCAGAGCAGGAACACCCTGCCTGTCGATACTTTGAATCTTCGGTTTCCGATTTGTCGGATGATGAATCGGCTGATACCTTGTAAATGAGAACTATCCCGGAAGACCCATTTCCATCTCCTCAACATCGCATCCTCCCTACGGAGGACATGTCTTTCCAAGACTTTATTCATGATGTTGCTTGGGGTCTTATCATAACAGTGAGGCTGAAGAACTTGAAATTCTTCAATACCCTACTGCCCTGAAGGAAGCTGCTACTCTCCCTATCCATCCCATACTTCACAACCTTATGCTTCGTATGTGGGAGACACCCCTTACAATCTCTCCACTCAGGGGCTCTGCTCTCATCAGGAGTCACAACTTCACATAAATCTGCTGGAACTCGGAGCCATTCACAATGCTCTGTGTTCCAGGACCATCTTCGATTCCGCACAGTTCTAGTTCAGACAGACAATCAAGTAGCCATGTTCTACTTGAACAAGCAGGGTGGAACAGGCTCTTGGACCCTCTACAGTGAGGTCCTGCATATGTGGTCTTTTGCCATACTGCATCGCATTCACCTGCATGCGGTGTATCTTCCAGGCAAACACAATGTCTTGGCGGACAAACTGAGTCAAGTCCTTCTACCCCACAAGTGGTCTCTCCATGCAGACAAGGTCTCTCACATTTTTCAGATCTGGGGAACCCCAGAGATAGACCTGTTCGCAAGTCCTCAGAATGCCAAGCTTCCTTGCTTCTGCTCCAGGGCTCCTGCACCGGATGGCCAGCAGATAGATGCTTTTCACCTCCACTGAGGTCAAGGAACATAAGATATGCCATACTGGGTCAGACCAAGGTCCATCAAGCCCAGTATCCTGTTTCCAACAATCTAGGTCATAAGTACCTAGCAGTTTCCCCAAAAGGCACAGGTTCCTCAATGCTTGTATTGGGTCAAGCAGTGATATCCCGTGTCCTTTTTAATAATGATTTATGGACCTTTCCTCCAAGAACTTGTCCAAACCTTTTTTAAACCCAGCTACACTAACAGCTTTTACTACATCCTCCGGTAACAAATTCCAGAGTTTGATTACACGTTGAGTGAAAAAATATTTTCTCTTATTAGTCTTCAATAGTTTACCCTCTAGCTTCATTGCATGTCCCCTAGTCTTTTTAAATCTCCAGGAACAAGCAGGAATGTAGTCATCACATATGGGTATTGTCGGTACCGACGGAGCCTGCGCAGGAACGCTCCCCAGCGTCCAATTAGAAAGCTTTTGGGAGCATTCCACAGCGCCTGCATGCTGCCTTCCCGCCTTTCCTAACTGCCTCTCTCCAGTTCTTCGTTTTCCGCGGAGCCAGCAGGTCGTGTTCCTGTCACCGCAGAAGAATTCTTTTTTTATTTCTTTCTTTTTTGTGGTCGCGTCTGCCTTCCTCGACGTTTCACCGGTACCGCCGGTGTTTTTCTTATTTCTGTCTAAAACAAAATATATATATATATATATACCAAACTTTTTCCTTACCATGGAGAAACCTGCCTTAGGTTTCAAAACGTGCACCAAGTGTGGCGGTACCATTTCCGTCACCGACACTGGATTGTATGTCCTGTGCCATGATCTCTAAAAGAGGTCGGCAGAACCGAGCTGCTAAGCTCAGTACCCTGTTTCCCTCTGATGCAGCTTCAGTGGCATCGACGTCTTCCAGGGCTGCTTCTTCCTCCCATGGATCTCAGGTAACTAAACATAAGTCCAGCTGGTCCTCAAGGGGTAGATCTCCTAAACATCGAGATGCCTCTGGCGTTGCCCTTGAGGATTCTGCACCGGCAAAATTACCCCGGCGGGAGGCTTCGGTTTCCAAAGCATTATTGGGGTTCCAGGATGTTCTTGAGGCCTCTATATCGGCAGAACTACTGGTGCCATGCTCTGGTACCGACATCCAGGCATTGGCAGCATCGATAGACCAGAGAGTCCTGGCTATCGAGCGCAGTCTGCCGGCTCTCCTTGCGGCATCAACGCCCTTGGAACCGCTATAGACAATTCCACCGGTATCGGCACAGGCCCCGGCACTGGTATCGGTACTGGTACCGATAGCATCGACATGGGTGTCTGCTTTGCCAGTAAACAGTCATCCGATGACCTCTGGTACCGATACTCCGGTACTGGTTACTTCCGGTACCGACTTCAGTCGGTACGGGTATCGGGCTCTTTAAGAGCATCTGGACAGACGGTACTTCGAGTCCTCAGAAGAATCTGAGGATTCTGACAGTTCTGTCGATGCAGCGATGCTTCTCCCAGAGGAGCCCTCCTCCCCCAAATGCAGGATGTCTCCTCCAGAGGATATTTCCTTCTAGGATTTTATCAGGGAGTTGGCTCGGGGCCTGTCCATTACTGTGGCCCCTGAAACAGAGCCAAGGGCTAAGGAGTTGGAAATTCTACAATATCCCAAAACTCCTAAGGAGGCAGCTACCTTGCCCATTCATGAGATTTTATATGATCTCATGTTAAGGATGTGGGAGACACCTCTTACCACCTCTTCTCATTCTCGCAGACTGGATACTATGTATCGAGTCCCTCCTTGTCCTGGTTTCTATAAGACTCAGCTTCCTCACCACTCTATTGTAGTGGAATTAGCTATGAGAAGGATCAAGAGTGCAAAGAGGCATGCCTCTAATCCTCCAGGACGTGAGTGCAGAACCCTGGATGCTTTTGGACGTCGGGTCTTCCAAGCTTCCATGCTTTCTGCCAGGATCAGTTCCTATAGTCTCTAAATGGGGAATGTTCCTGAAGGAAGTCACAGATGATTTAGAAGCTTTAAGTCCTATTCTTCCTGAGGATAGAAGACAGGATTTTCTCACTTTGGTCAAACATGCCCAAGATGTTTCTAAATTTTCCAACCGTGCAGCCTTTGAGCCTGCTTTGAGTGCACGGTAGCAGCCTGCTTTGAGTGCATAAGCAGAACCTTGGTTATTGCCATAGGTGCACGTAGAATTGCTTGGCTCCAGGCATCTGATCTAGAGCTCTGGGTACAAGACAAATTGGGAAATGTCCCTTGTACTGGTGAGAAGCTGTTTGTTAAGGATTGGCAAGAAAAGGCCAATGAAATGGATGCTGAAAATTCCACCTTGGATAGATTATCCAAGTCCACTGCTGATCCTGCTAGAAATTGTTCAAAAAAACATTCTTTTCTAAAAAGAAAAGATTTTATCCTGCTTTTGTTCAGCAGTGACGTTCTGCAGGTCAGCTTGCCAGGAAAGGTCAGCAACCACCCAAACAGAAAAAAGCAAAGACTGCTAGGCCTCAGCTGGCCCAGCAGGCTCAGCTTCCACAGGGCCTTTCACTCTCAACTAGAGAACTTAGCCTTCCTGGCTCTCGAAGGACCAGAGCCTTCCACCATTCCAGGAAGGTTATGTCCTTTTGCCCCCAGATGTTACCCAAATGAAGATGCACCATCCCGACCTTCCCAAAAAGGAGCCCTGCGTCCAATATAATGCTATGTTCTCTCATATAATGTATATTATGTAAATAATACTATGTTTAAATATGTGTAAATAGTTAATTTAGTTTTTGACCATCCAAGTTGAGTTACCTGTTTATCTGTAGTTTTACGGTTAACCCACCATAAAACATAATTGTTCCATGTAAACCGCACTGATATTGAAGAGCGCGGTATATAAGAGAAATAAATAAATAACAGCAGAGCATTGGACACTCCATCATAAAGGAGGGATACAAGCTTCATTTTTCAAGCATGCCCCCTCACACAATGGTAAAGCAGTTCAATTCTCCGACCTCTCTCATCAACCAGTTAGGTCAGGAGGTCACCATCCTTCTTGCCCAAGGGGCAATAGAAGAAGTACCCATTCATCAGCAGGGTACAAAGTTCTATTCCCCTTATTTTCTTATCCCAAAGAAAAGAGGAGGTTACAGACCCATCTTAGACCTCAGAGAATTGAACAAATTCCTTGTCAAAAGAGAAATTCAAGATGATTTCTCTCGGATCTCTGCTGCCATACCTTCAGAGTCAGGATTGGCTTTGTTCTCTAGATCTCAAGGATGCGTACACCCATGTCCTCATCCATCCAACCCACAGAAGGTTCCTTCGGTTCCTTTTTCAGCAGAAGCACTACCAATACAGGGTGCTTCCTTTTGGCCTGGCCTCAGCACCAAGGGTGTTTACGAAATGCATGGCTGTAGTAGCAGCATTTCTACGCACTCTAGGAATATTCGTCTTCCCTTACTTAAACGACTGGCTCATTCGAGAACCAACAGAGTCAGAGGCCAGGACTTCTCTATCCTGCACGATGCGTATCCTTCAGTATTTAGGGCTGGTAATAAGCATCCCAAAATCCAGTCTAACTCCTACTCAGTCTCTGGAGTTCATAGGAGCTTTGCTGGATACCACAAGGGCAAGGGCCTATCTCCCCCAGGCTCGTTGCCTTCGCAAGGTGCAGTTAGCTTCTCAAGCAGTGCTAAAGTCTCATCTAACTGCTCGAGAAATGTTACAACTACTAGGCCACATGGCATCTACGGTGCATGTGGTTCCCTATGCTCGCCTCTATATGAGGGCAGCTCAGTGGACCTTATCCACCCAATGGACCCAGGCATCCGGATGCCTGTCAGACAAAATAGCAAACACAAGTTGCCTTATTTTGTCCCTCCAGTGGTGGAAGTCCACTCAAAACCTGTTGCTGGGGTCCCCTTTTCAACAACCTCTACCCCAAGCAACTCTCACAACAGATGCTTCTCCAAAGGGTTGGCGAGCTCATCTGCAAGACCTCTCCACCCAAGGCACCTGGTCTCCACAGGAGACTTATCTACATATCAATCTTCTGGAACTCAAAGCAATCTTCCTTGCTCTTTGAGTGTTCCATACCCTGCTCAGCTACAAGACAGTCCTCATCCATACGGACAATTAAGTAGCCATGTTCTATGTGAACAAGCAGGGGGGAACAAGGCTCTCTGTCGCTTTGCAGCGAAGCTTTGCGACTAGGGGCCCTCGCCAGAAAGCATCAGATTCATCTCCTGGCAGTGTATCTTCCAGGCATACAAAACTCTTGGGCAGACACTCAGTCGAGTTCTGCTTCCACACGAGTGGTCTCTGCATGCAGACCAGGTGGCCAAGATTTTTCAAATTTTGGGAACCCCGGACATAGACCTCTTTGCAAGTCTGTGGAATGCCAAACCTCCCCGGTTGTGTTCCAGAATTCCGCCTCAGAAGGCTCAGGCCAGGGATGCTTTCCTCCTTCATTGGGGTCAAGACTTCCTGTATGCATTTCCACCCATTCCCTTAATTCCCAAAACCCTGTTCAAGCTTCAGAGAGACAGAGGCCATATGATTCACATAGCTCCACATTGGCCAAGGCAAGTGTGGTACCCTCTGCTTCTACATCTCTCTCAAGCTCCCTCCCTGGAGTTAGGGTCTGCTCCAGATCTCCTATCTCAGGAGGACCGATGTTATGGCATCCCAATCCCCAGTCTCTGCATCTCAGGGCTTGGTTGCCGAAGGCCTAGATCTCCAACATCTTAATCTTCCTCAGCAAGTAAAAGTTATTCTTTTTGTTTCCAGGAAACCTTCCACAAGACGCTCTTATGCTTTTAAGTGGAAAAGGTTTACTAGATGGTGTTCGCAAAAGGGTCTTAACCCCCTTGCGATACCTCTGGAATCATTGCTGGAGGTATCGCCTTCATTTATCCAATGCAGGACTTAAGACTAACTCAGTAAGAGTCCATTTGAGTGCTATTGCAGCTTCTTTTAAGCCTCTAAATGGACAGCCTATTTCCTCTCATCCTCTTATAGCAAGATTCATGAGAGGCCTCCTAACTAAGCCTCCCATCAGGCCACCACCGGTGGCATGGGACTTAAACCTGGTTCTTGGGCAGCTCATGAAGCCACCCTTTGAACCTTTAGCTACTACCTCCTTGAAATTCCTTTCTTGGAAGGTTATCTTTCTCATTGCAATCACATCAGCGCGCCGCATTAGTGAGTTGCAAGCGCTAGTAGCTGATCCACCTTATACAAGGTTCCGTCATGACAAGATAGTCCTTAGGACTCATCCACACTTTATGCCAAAGGTGGTCTCGCCTTTTTATCTAAACCAAGCAGTCTACCTACCTGTGTTTTTTCCAAGGCCACATGCATCAAATGCAGAGAGGAATCTTCATACCTTGGACTGTACAAGAGCTTTAGCCTTTTACTTACAAAGAACACAGCAACATAAAAAGTCCTCTCAACTCTTTGTTGCTTTTGATCCTTCTCATTTGGGACTTCCAGTCTCCAAGAGAACACTCTATCTGGATTGCTCAGTGTATTTCCTTCGCCTATCAGAGTAAGAATTTTTCTCTGGAGGGCCATGTCACAGCTCAGAATGTGAGGGCCATGGCAGCCTCAATGGCTTATCTGCACTCTGTGTCTATCGACGACATCTGTCGAGCAGTCACGTGGGCCTTGGTTCATATCTTCACAGCCCATTACTGTTTGGACAAGGACTCCCGCCGGGATGCCTTGTTTGGTCAGGCTGTTCTCCAACACCTGTTCCATACCTAATCAACTCCTACCTACCATCCCTGGTAGGATGCCAGAGATCCATGGGGCGAAGTGGAGCCCTGTTCAGGGACACAAACTCTGGGGTCTCTCCCTGGCACCTAAAGCTAGGGAGTCCCCATATGCGATGACTACATTCCTGCTTGTTCCTGGAGATAGCATAGTTACTCACCTGTAACAGGGGATCTCCGGGAACAGCAGGAATTTAGTCCTCACAACCCACCCACCTCCCCTAGGGGTTGTATCTCTCTATCTGTCTCTTTCCTTTCCCTCTCTCTCTCTTTGTCTCAGCTTTAAAACTCAACTGGAGAGAGGCAATTGGGAAAGGCGGGAAGGCAGCACGCAGGCGCTGTGGGATGCTCCCAAACGCTTTCTAATTGGACGCTGGGGAGCATTCCCGTGCAGGCTTCGTCGGTACCGACGATACCCATATGTGAGGACTAAATTCCTGCTGTTTCCGGAGATCACCTGTTACAGGTGAGTAGCTATGCTTTCTGTTGACGTAAACAATCGATCTACGTTTACCCGTTCCACTCCATTCATTAATTTATAGATCTCTATCATATCTCCCCTCAGCTGTCTCTTCTCCAGGTTGAAGAGCCCTAATCTTTTTAGCCTCCCTTCATAGGGGCTTCTTATATACCTTCTCTCCCATTCCTCTCATTCTCAAGATACTTTTCAAACTCCAGAGACACAGGATCTACATGATACTCATAACCCCACGCTGGCCACGACAACCATGGTATCCTCTCCTCCTACGTCTGTCTCGGCCTCTACCTGTAGGTCTGGGGTCTGCTCCAGATCTCCTCTCAGGAGGAGTAGGGGATGCTGCTCCATCCATCTTACAGCATGGCTGCTGAAGGCATAGCCTTCCAGGACATTAACTTCTCACAACAGCTTAAGGAGATCCTTTTAACTTCTAGAAAGCCGTCTACTAGATGATCCTACACCTTCAAGTGGCGTAGATTTTCTCTCTGGTGTTAGCAGAGGGCGGATAACCCCTTCTCAGCTCTGGTGGATGCATTACTTGAGTATCTTCTCCACCTTCTGGACTCAAAACCAATTTAGTAAGAGTACACCTAAGTGCAATTGCGTCCTCTCACATGCCCTTAGATGGCCAGCCCATCTCTTCTTTACCGCTTGTAGCATACTTCTTGAGGGATCTTCTATTAACCAAGCCTCCTATTAAGCCCCCTTCAGTTGCATGGGATCTTAATGTTTTAGGACAGCTTCTCAAGCTGCCCTTTGAACCTCTAGCCATTACCTCGTTGAAGTTTCTCACATGGAAGGTCACCTTCCTTATTGCCCTCACTTCAGAAAGATGCATTAGTGAGCTCCAGGCTTTGGTGGCTGACCCTCCTTGTACATGATTCCACCATGATAAGGTAGTCCTTAAGACTAATCCTCACTTTATGCCAAAGGTGGTCTCGCCCCTTCCATTTAAATCAAGACAGTCTACGTTCCTGTCTTTTTCTCTCTCTCATTCCTCTAGGGCAGAGGCAACCCTTTACACTCTGGATTGCAAACATGCCTTGGCTTTTTATATCCAGAGAACGCGAGAGCACAGAAAACTTCCCAACCTTTCATAGTCTTTGACTCGAGTCACCAGTCATTGCCAGTATCCAAGCGAACTCTCTCCAGGTGGATAGCAGACTGCATCTCCTTTGCTTATGAAAGGTCACGTCACTGCACATAATGTTTGGGCCATGGCTGCCTTTGGCAAATCTATGCTCTCTAGCGATTGATGAGAGATGCAAAGCAGCAACTTGATCTTCTTTCCACACTTTTGTTGCTCACTATTGCCTGGCAAGGACTCCCACTGGGATGCCTTGTTTGGCCAAGCTGTTCTCCAGCATCTCTTTCAGACTTAGATCAACTCCTACCCTCCGTCCTGGGTTTCGATACCATACATCTTTGGAGGATACACGACCTACTTAGTTATACCTGTGATCCACAGTTCACTCTGAGGTCATCTCTCTGGCATCTCTGAGCTAGAGAATCCTATATGTGAAGACTACATTCCTGCTTGTTCCTGGAGATAACGTAGTTACTCACTCACATGTCACAGTGATCTCCGGGAACAGCAGAGGTTTGGTCTTCACAACACACCCTCCTCCCCCTAGGAGTTGTACGTCGTCGTCTTCTCCTTCTCTCCTTTTATCTCAGCTACAAACTCAACTGAGGAGGGAGAACTGGCAAGGCGGGAAAGCAGTTATGCAGGCACAGTGGGATGCTCCCAAAAGCTTTCCTATTGGAGCTGGGGAGCGTTCCCGCACAGACTCCATCGGTACTGACGTCACCCATATGTGAAGACTAAATTCCTGCTGTTCCTGGAGATAGCGCAGTTACTCACCTGTAACAGGTTATCTTGCCTTTCCTGTAAAGTATACATATTGAGATCTTTGTCTGTCCCCATATGGCTTATAATGAAGACCACTTACCATTTCGATAACCACCCTCTGCACCAATTTCATCTTGTTTATATCCTTTTGTAGGTGTGGTCTTCAGAACTACACACAGTATCCTTAGGTCTCCCCAAAGACTTAGAGGCACTATCGCCTCCTTTTTCGTGCTGGCCATTTCTCTCTATGCACTCATGCATTCTGAGGCAACTATTGGATTTCTCTCGTTACCCCTATGATAAAAACACTACACCTAGTCATAATCTCATAATCTAGTTTGAGGCTGAGCAACATCAGCATTGGCCCTCATTGGAACATGTCAAGTTTAAAGGTACTGGCTGCTGCCTTAATCTATAAGTGTCCCTAAACAGAAGATATTTATTTATGGGGTTATTTCTCCCAACAGAGATATGCTTGGTAGCACATAAATTAGGTTACTTGCTTTCAGTGTTAACTTGGAAAAACAAAGTCAAAATCAGGAAAACAACAAATGAAAAGCCACAAAGCAAGAAACAAACTGTTCTTTTCAGATTAACTTCTGATTACTTCCCACATAGATACAGAAGTGATTCTCTCCTAGCTCACAAGCAATTAGGTAAGGCTTAATTGCTAGCAGTTATCCAGCTGAAACCCCTTAGCTGGCTTGCTTTCTACTGTGTGGGTCAAATCCTGCTTCAGGAGCTTTTCTGAGTAGATTAACGAACAAATTTGTATTTCTTTGTGATGGTTGCTGTACTTTATAACAGAAAGTTACCAACGGAGTTTAGATAGAGAGCAGTCCATATAAACAGGATCCTCATCTGCTATTATTCCCCCTTGTTCAACAAGCATGGGTTCAATATCATGGATTGGCACAGATGAATCTCTCAATGGAGCATTTTCAGGAGAATACTTGTTTCCCTGCTGTCTTTCAAGGTTATAGCTAGGGCATAGATCAGTGTTCATACCTGAGCTTCCATTGCTGCTAGAGTTCCTGTCTATATAGCCTGGCCAGTATGTAGTCCAGTTCTTATGTCCAGCCTTCCAATCCAGATCCCTGGACACTGGATCTCTCTTCACATACCTTCTGGCATAGGTCTTAGGGTCCCTTCCACGTGCAGCCGTCTCCCTCACAGGTAGCGTCTGGTGATTCCTAGCTCTGCAGCACCGTTCCTCTGGCTTTCCCCAGTCCAATGGTGTATGCTGGCCCTTGAAATGCCTCCCAGTATACGTACTGCTTTGGACTCTTCTAGACCTCTCTAAGGCTTTTCTCTTCCTTCTTCCAAAGGGTCTCTTTCCCTCTCTGTCCGTCCGGTTTGGCTTCTGCTTCTGATGATCCTTCAGATGAAACTGATGATCAAACTCAAGCTGATTCTCAGGATACTGAGGACAATTCTCTGGATATCCAAGGTGATCATGAAGATCCTCATCTGTAGAATAAACTCTACTCTTATTCTGCTTGGATGAGTGCTCCTCCCTAACACAGCGCAGCTGTGCTGAATCAGGCCCTGCCCTTTGAGATGAGTGCTTAGGGATTACCTCATAGCCCTCCTGATTGAACACACGTTTTCTCACTTCAGCTCCTCTCATGGCTGTTGGAAACCTGGTGCATTCTGGGACCGGTAGTCTTTTATGGCAAAATTCTGTTTTCTCATTTCTACCAGCACTGACAGGTTGCTTGTTCAGAGACACTTCACCTTCTCTATAGCCCCTTCCTGAGCTATGATAAGCTTCCTTATCACAAGACTTATTCCTGCTGTTCCCAGAGATCACCTGTTACAGGTAAGTAACTGTGCTTTATCCAATGCAGGACTTAAGACTAACTCAGTAAGTCCATTTGAGTGCTATTGCAGCTTCCTTTAAGCCTCTGGACAGCCTATTTTCTCACATCCTCTTATAGCAAGATTTATGAGAGGCCTTCTTCTAACTAAGCCTCCCATTAGGCCACCACCGGTGGCATGGGACTTAAACCTGGTTCTTGGGCAGCTCATGAAGCCATGAACCCTTAGCTACTACTTCCGTCGCATTAGTGAGTTGCAAGCACTAGTAGCTGATCCACCTTATACAAGGTTCCATCATGACAGGGTAGTCCTTAGGACTCATCCACACTTTATGCCAAAGGTGGTCTCGCCTTTTCATCTAAACCAAGCGGTCTACCTACCTGTGTTTTTTCCAAGGCCTCATGCATCAAATGCAGAGAGGAATATTCATATCTTGGACTGTAAAAGAGCTTTAGCCTTTTACTTACAAAGAACACAGCAACATAGAAAGTCTTCTCAGCTCTTTTTTGCTTTTGATCCTTCTCATTTGGGACTTCCAGTTCCAAGAGAACACTATCCAGCTAGATTGCTCATTGTTTTTATTTTTATTGAATTATACAAATTATACATACAACAACAATATGCATATCAATGAAATAGGGATGTCTTGAGAAATAATCTCAATAATCTTACACAAGAAAATTATCAAGCATTAGACTATTAAATTAAATTAAGGCATCCCTCCACTGAGCCCACAAAACAGAACAACCAAGAGGCTACAGGAAATAACATTAAGTCCCATCAAAGCAACCAAGCATGATAGAACATCTAACAATATAATAACAAGAAAAAAGAAACAAAATACAAGCTGTTTAAGACTTAAGCGTCAGCTGATGCAGGTAAACCCCCAGCTCCAACCTCTTCCCTCCCACTAAGAAAACCAGAAAGCTGTGGAAGATCAAAGAAAAGATATATCTTATTTTGATAGGAAATAACACATCTAGATGGATATTTCAGTTTAAAGGATGCCCCCAGCGCGAGAGCTCTAGGCCTAAGGGTCAAGAACTCTCGTCTCCTCAACTGGGTAGACCGAGACGGGTCAGGAAATATTCGAACTTTAGATCCAAAAAACAGCTCATTCATATTCTTAAAGAAAAATCTAAGAATAAAAGATTTATCCGTCTCCAACGCTACCGTAGCCAACAGAGTTCTCCTCTCTGTGATGACTTCCAACGAACTCTCCAAAAAGCCCGTCAAGTCTCCATGGAGTCGAAAAGGGAGACGGTGGGGGTGTCTGTAGCCCAAGGCTCTAGATTGCTCATTGTATATCCTTTGCTTATCAGAGTAAGAATCTTCCTGTTGACGGCCATGTCACAGCTCACAATGTGAGAGCCATGGCAGCTTCAATGGCTCATCTGCACTCTGTGTCTATCGACGACATCTGTCGAGCAGCCACCTGGGCCTCGGTTCATACCTTCACAGCCCATCACTGCTTGGACAAGGACTCCCGCCAGGATGCCTTGTTTGGTCAGGCTGTTCTCCAACACCTGTTCCATACTTAATCAACTCCTACCCACCATCCCTGGTAGGATGCCAGAGATCCATGGGAGGAAGTGGAGCCCTTCTCAGGGGCACACAACTTCTGGGGTCTCTCCCTGGCATCTAAAGCTAGGGAGTCCCCATATGTGATGACTACATTCCTGCTTGTTCCTGGAGATAGCATAGTTACTCACCTGTAACAGGTGATCTCCGGGAACAGCAGGAATTTAGTCCTCACAACCCTCCCACCTCACCTAGGAGTTGTCTCTCTCTATCTCTTTCCTTTCCCTCTCTCTCTTTCTTTCCTTTCTCTCTCTCTCTCTTTGTCTCAGCTTTAAAACTCAACTGGAGAGAGGCAGTTGGGAAAGGTGGGAAGGCAGCATGCAGGCGCTGTGGCATGCTCCCAAAAGCTTTCTAATTGGACGCTGGGGAGCGTTCCCGCGCAGGCTCCGTCGGTACCGACAATATCCATATGTGAGGACTAAATTCCTGCTGTTCCTGGAGATCACCTGTTACAGGTTAATAACTATGCTTTACCAGGACTACTAAAAAACTGCAGAGAACAGGAGGATGGGCTGCAGGAACTGAAGAAGAAGAAACGAGCTAAGTGTCAAATGTCTGAACGAAATTCTGGAATTTCAGGCCTAACTTAAATTTTGCATACAAGGATTCTAGTTGAACTTCAGTGGACAGAGTTCCACATGTGAGGTGCTTGGTCTATAAAATCAAGTGATCTATGCATGGCTAGGTGTGGTGTTTTTATTGTAGGGGTAACGAGAAGGTTCCCGATTGCGGAGCGAAGGGTACATAAGAGGTAGGGGAGAGGGTTTGAATGAAGGTAAGTGGAAAGGCCCGAGTAGAATACACAATGTGTTAGCAAGAGGATCTTAAACTGAATGCGGAAGGAGATTGGAAGCTAGTGTTCCTGTAGAAAAGGTGTTGCATGATCGAAGCACCGAATGTTATGAATGCGTTTGACAGCTGTATTTTGGATGGTTTGTAGTTGCCTAAGTTGAAATCCATGAAGACAGTCAACGAGGCCTGTCCTCAAAACCTAAGACCTGCCTGGTATGCTTCATCAATGCGGAGATCTCAATGACTGCTCCAGTGTCTGTCTCAAGCATATAAGGGGAAGAAGCTTTATTGAGCCATCAGTTGAGATCTGTCTTCTGTCAAGAGATGCCTTCTGAGGGCTTGACTGCTAGTTGGGCATAGACCCATACTTTCTCCTCTGGAATACTTTTCTAGATCACAGTTTTAGCATTCCTGAGGTTCAGATTATAAACCAGCAGAGTTCTCTGTTTTTCCTTCAGACCTCTCCTCAATGAAAAGGATAAAGTCTTCTTCAGAAGACTTCTTCACATGGCTTATTAGAGAAATAGTAGAAATGTTGGATAGGGATACCATACAGTTTCCTCTGCACAAAGTGGCGGGTACAACCCTTAAAAAAAAATAAGGCACCGGGGGGAGGAGAAGTGCGGGGTAGCCTGCATGCATGCATGCATGGAGCAGCAGGTAAAACTCTCTCTACCTCACTGGACAAACTAGATGGACCATGCAGATCTTTATTTGCTGTCATTTCCTTTAGTATGTTACTGCCTCCATTGGTTCAAAAGAGAAAAAAATGTACCCTGTTAGCAAGAAGGTGGACTCAATGTCAGAGTCCTAAAGGCTCTGATTTGAGAAGCAACAGCTTCCTTGCTACTCTGGTGGCCAAATTTGCTCTTAAAAGGCAAGAGTGCTAGAACTCTCTCTTTGGTGCCTCTGGGGAGAAATTCTTATATTTTGGATGCTCTTGGGAGAAAAGTGTTTCAGAATGCAATGCTGCCTCCTGCATAGCTTCTTAGCAGGTCTTGCTAAGCTAATACATGTGAGAAACTTTGAGAGGTAAAAGAATTTGCATATTCTCTGTTAGGAGAAATTTTGCCAAGCTCAGATCACTAGTAGGAAAAGGAAGGGGAGTGGGAAAGCACATTGTCAGGTTGATGTTCTTAGCTTTATTCAGGTCTTCCAGTGTTTTGGATCTCAGTAGTGGTCTAACCCAACTGTTGAAAGCCATGCAGCTGCCAGGGAGGAGACTTGATTTCCCCTTTATTGCTGTTTCCCTCCCAACTGCCACTAGTTGGAAAGCATTTTTGAGAGAGACTTGGGGGATTGTTGCACCACAAGACTGTAAAAACACAGAAAATGATATCAGATAAAGACTACATGGCCTGTCCAGTCTGCCCATCCATACCAACTACTAAGGAGGGTTGAAAAATTGCAGTATTGAAATAACCCACCCATCATTCCCTCTAGAGCAGGGGTCTCAAACTCAAATTGCTTTGAGGGCCAAATGAGGACTTGTAGAGTAACCCGGGGGCCGCACAAGACGCAGGCCTCATTTGCATAAGGGCCTCATTTGCATAAATATTTGCATAATGTTACCATACACTAACATTTAGTAAACATGCCTCTTAATGAGTGTATGGATAAAGAAAGACTAAAAGATTTCTGCTTAAAATGGTGGAGGCAGCCAAACAGGAGCAGCTTTGTGAAACTTTAAACACTAATATCCCCTCAGGAATGAAACATGAATCAGAACTTAAAAGCAGGAGCTTAATGATTTTGTGTAGCTGCCAGATGCATTATCTAACCTTTTTTGGTTTTGCTAATAGTGCTGCTGACTTAGCAGCGTCCCTCTGCGGTAGCCCAAGAGATAAAAGAGTGCTGGGCCTTGTTACAAAACCATAAATGGGGAAGTAAAAAGCAAGAGTAACCGCAGTCACTTCCATCTTGCTGCTCCCTTGAAATCTTTCTCTGTAACTGTCCAAGCTCAAGGACTAACGATTACCTGCCAGTACTGAGGAAGTGACAACACATGACTAGCTGGACATTTGAGCCCTGAGCTCCATTGTATTGGCCAGTTAAAGCAAAAAAAGAAGGCATCCCAAGCTCATGGGTATGTGTACAATTCAGCGAGTGACGGTAAGACACAATCGGAAAAGTGATGGCAACCCGTAAAAAAGTGTCCAATTTAAAAGACTTTGGGGCTTGTTTACAAAGCCGCGGTAGCGGTTTGCGATCGTAATCGGAGCCGCGGCCCCATTGATTTCAATGGGGCCGCAGTTGCGATTGCGATCGCGAACCACTACCGCGGCTTTGTAAACAAGCCCCTTTGTTTACCAGGGTAGCAAACAGGCGCCCTGTGAAGAAGGAAGCATGGCAGAGGTGAAGCCATATGCAGCAGAGTACAACAGAGAAACAGAGCGCTGCAGATGAAATAGAGGGTGTGTCCCTGGAAACGTTCTGAGAGAAAATCCAGACCTGGTTTGGTGAATTTAAAAAATAATTCATGAAGGTGAGCTTGAAGATTGCGGCACTGGGAGAAGAGCTCCGTGCAGAGATTATGGTGATGAGTCAACACGTTGCAAAGTGTGATGGGCATATTTAAGAGTTGGAGAAGACCTGTTGGCTGTTAACCAAAGACTGGAGGTGCAGGAGAAAGGGAGGGAACAGCTGGCTAACAGAGCCGCGAGTGGGAAATACTACTTACTCTCTTCGCGGCCCTGAAAGCTGCCGCTGATGGGAGTAAAATGCTTTGCCGGGCAGACGGGAAGGCGCCGCGGGACAGTTGATTCTGCTGCTGCCACGCAGCGGCAGCAGAAGCCGGGGGGAGGTTTTTGTTTCTTCGGCATCGCGGGCCGCACAAAGGTCTCTCGCGGGCCGCGTGTTTGAGACCCCTGCTCTAGAGCTTGTCAAGATGAAATTGCTGTTCATCAGGTGGGGTGGGCATAGAGCTGATAACAGCCACTGAACCCTTCAGATATGTGGCAAGAGGGTGCTGCTGCTTTTTCCAGAATCTGCCTGCCCCCTCCCTTGTTTAGGTTTAATCGTTGGTACAGAGTATGGGCAACAGGAATAGGAGGAGAATGGTGAGCAGATTGGCAAGGCTATTTAAGAGTTGTGTGTGAAAGGATCAGATTTGGGGGGTGACTAAGATTGTAAAACATTGTAGGCTGTGAGCTAGGAGATCACAGGGAATGTGGTGTATTAAGTGAGGGGATTGGAAGGGGTATGGGTGGGTAACTAAGAAAAATGGTAAGACACGGGGTATGAGGAGGACATCCCCCTAGGGTGAAAGATTTCAGAGGGCAACTGTTGGGCAGCAGTTGGCAGCACAGCTATCGGAGCAATCCTCCAGGACCATCAGCGGAGGTTGGGACGTGGACAACCTTGAGCATGCAGGTGGATATCTAAACGTTTGCCACTGCACTGTACTTTCTGTGCAGGCCTAAGGTTTGTCTGTTGCACAGTTAAGGCTGCGTTGGCATGGGGAGGGGAAGAGGGGAGATGCCGGACACCTTGGCGGGGGGGATAAAGAGATGCCGGACACCTTGGCGGGGGGGATAAAGAGATGCCGGACACCTTGGCGGGGGGGATAAAGAGATGCCGGACACCTTGGCGGGGGGGGGATAAAGAAAGAGATGAGGGTAAGAGATTGGGGGAAGTGGAAAAAAGATGCTGAAAACCTTGGGGGAAAGGGAAGGAGTGACTGGGCACTTGAGAAGATAGGGGAGATGCCAGACTATGGGGTGGGAGGTGTATGGCAGAAAGTTTGCCTTAGGTGTCTGATACCTTGAGCTGGCTCTGGGGTCAGGGTGGAGAGAGGGGAGGGATCTGACAGTGTATAATGATTGGTGAGGATAGAGGACATCAGGGATTTTGGAGGAAATGTGAGTAAGTGACAGGATCAGCATTGGGAGCGGCTCATCACTACCTTAACTCTTAGCTTACTCTGCACCCTTCCTTGGGAACACAGTTCCTCTGGCATATCCCTTATCTCCAGGAACAAGCAGGAATGTAGTCTTCACATATGGGTATCGTCGGTACCAACAGAGCCTGCGCAGGAACGCTCCCCAGCGTCCAATAGGAAAGCTTTTGGGAGCATCCAACAGCGCCTGTGTGCTGCCTTCTCGCCTTTCCAACTGTCCCTCTCCAGTTCTTCGTTTTCCGCGGAGCCGACAGGTCATACCCTGTCACCGCAGAAAACTTTTGTCTTTAATCTTTGTTTTTGTGGTCGCGTCTGCCTTCCCTCGACGCCATACTGGTACCGCCGGTTCGTTCTTTCTTTAAACAAAAAATAAAAAATAAAAAATTATAGTTTCTGAGGTGTTTTACTTTAGAAACTTTTTTCCTTTGTGCTAGGCGCCATTTTGGGCGCTAGGCCCAATTTTTTCTTTAAAAATGGAAGAACCTACTTCAGGTTTTAAGAAATGTTCTAAATGTGGCGGTACTATTTCTCCAGGACCAAGCAGGAAGTCAGTCCTCACATATGGGTGACGTCGGTGCCGACGGAGCCCTCGCGGAGCAATTTTCCCCAGCTTTCAAAGAAAGCCTTTGGGAATTGCAGCGGGCATGCGCGGTCCCCTTCCCGCCCAAGGGTGCCATCTTAGCCAGTCTTCTTTTTTTCTGCGGAGCCCTACAGACGTGCCCGTCTTGTCCCCGCTGAAAAAGTTGATTTTTCGTGATTTATCTCACTTTTCTCTATCGGTTCGACGCCGGTCCTTTTCCTGCCCGGACTCGCGACGCCTTTGCGAGTCCTTCTGTTATTTTTCGGTTTTTCTGATTTTTGTCAGTTTCGTTTTCGGTTTTTCACTGGCAGCCCAGTCCTTTGACCTTGCAGGGGCCCTTTTTCCCCCGATGGCTGCCAGTGGTTTTAAGCGGTGTGTTCAGTGTGACAGAAATATGTCACTCACTGACACACATGATAATTGCCTCCGCTGCCTTGGCCCGGATCACGAGGAACTGATCTGTGGGGCCTGCAGCAAGATGTCCTCCAAAGCGTTAAGGAGTCGGCGGCATCAGCGGGAACGAATCTTCGCTGATCCCGCCCGTACCCGGACCTCGTCGGAGGCCTCGGCGTCCAGAGGTTCCAGCTCTGACCATCGCCGGAGTTCCTCCGACAGGGGTTCTCCCTCCGGGGACCATCATCGGAAGGTGAAACCCGCGAGGGCGGCGTCGGTGGACGCTCCTGGTTCCGCGAGGGCCAGGTCGCATAGCCCCGATAGCCGTCCCGGGTCTTTGGAGAAGGAGCATCTGCCGAAGCGACCTCGTCTGGAGTCGGAGTTGCCTGCTCGGGTAAGTCCTGTAGTCCTCCTGGACTCGCCTCCGAGGGGTCCGACGTCGGGCCCGACGCCGTCGGGGCCCGAGTCGGGGGCTGCTGGGTCACCTGAGGTCAGACTCAGGTTGACGGCCTTGGAGAGCAGACTCTCTGCCTTCATGGACCAGCAGCGGGCACTGATCGCTAGCCTCGCTGGCGCCTCTGCCCCGACCGCCGGGACGTCGACGTCTAAGTCGACCCCGGAGACCGAGCCGATCCTCGAGTCCATGCGGGCTCGAGTCGATCCTCGGTCGAGGTCACCCTCGGCCTCCCGTTCGGGACCGAGGTCGTCGACGCCGACTCCCTCGGCGTCGGGGCGGCCTCCGCCTCCGCCCGCCCGGACCGACCCCACCGATTCCTCCTCGGAGTCGGCCTGGGAGTCTGAAGAGGAAGAGTCACCTGATTCCTTTCGGACCCGGTGTGTCCCCTCGGACTCGCCTGAGTCCGAACCTCAGAAACAGTCCCCTCCGGAGGACGCCCGGTTCTCGGACTTCGTCAGGGATATGGCCAAGGCTTTGGCCTTCCCTGCGGATCCCGAGGAGGAGCCCCGAGCCGAAGAGCTCGATGCCCTTCAGTACGACTCTCCCGCCAGGAGCACTTTACTGTACCGGTTCCTCCCATGCTGGAACGACAACTCTTCCGCATGTGGGAGAGTCCGGCATCGTCGCCGGTATTAAGCAAGCGGGTCGATTACATTTATCGAGTCCGCAAGAGCCCTGGCTTCCAAAAAGCACAGCTGCCACACCCATTCCATGGTGGTGGAATCGGCCATGCATAGGCTTAAGAGCCAGAAAATGCACTCCTCGGTGCCTCCTGGCAGGGAGGCCCGCAACCTGGATGGCCTAGGTAAGAAGTGTTTCCAGGGCTCTATGCTTGCTTGTCGGGTCCAGACCTACCAGCTCTACATGGGCATGTATCTCAGAGACCTGGCTAAAGAGATAGCCGGATTCTCCGCTGGGCTGTCCGAGGAACCTTTGCGGAGGTTCCTAGCCTTGACAACTGGTATTCGGGAATGCTCCAAATTCATGTCTCGAGCAGCCTATGATGGCTTTGAAGCATCGGCACGAGTGGCCGCAGCCGGCATTGGTGCCCGCTGACAGGCTTGGCTTCAGTCGCCTGACCTTGAACCCTGGGTGCAGGACAAGTTGGTCGATGTCCCCTGCCGAGGTGAGAACCTCTTTGGCAAGCCCATGGCTGAAAAGGCTGCCCAAATCGAGACGGAGACTCTCACCAGAACTAGGCTTTCTAGGAAGACCTCCGCCCCTTCCCAGAAGAAGAAGGGCTCGGGAAAGAAGTCCCTTTTACCCGAGAAAGGCGGCTGCCTATAAACACTACCCTCAATATCAGGCCTCCGCAGCTCCCCAACAGGGTCAGCAGGCCAAGGGACGGGGTAACGGGTCCCGTAGGCAGCAAGCCCCCAAGCCTGCACCACCGGCCCCTGCTCAGCAGGGTGGGGGCTTTTGACTTCATCAGCATAGCCTCTCCCCCTCAGCTGGTTCCTCCCAGCACAGGAGGCCGGCTGGTTCACTTTGCCCACAGGTGGTCCAACGTCACCTCAGATGCCTGGGTGCTTCAGGTGGTGAGAGAAGGCTATCTTCTCCACTTCCACCAGGTCCCTCCCTCCTATTTCCCGGGAGAACCTCCACGACTCCCTCTGCACAGGGACTTACTCCTTCAGGAGTTAGCAAGTCTTCTTCAGGAACAGGCTGTGGAACCGGTGCCCCACCACCTGAGGGGTCAAGGCTTCTATTCCAGGTATTTCCTAATACCAAAGAGAACAGGAGGCCTCAGGCCCATCCTGGACTTGCGCAACCTCAACAAGTTCCTCGTCAGGGAGAAGTTCAAGATGCTTACCCTTGGAATCCTTCTGCCCTACCTCCAGCAGGGAGATTGGCTATGCTCCTTGGATCTAAAGGATGCCTACACGCACATCCTCATCCACCCAAGCCACCGCCAATACCTAAGGTTTGTGGTGGCAGGAAATCATTACCAGTACAGAGTACTGCCCTTTGGCCTATCCTCCGCACCACGAGTCTTCACAAAATGTCTCGCGGTGGTGGCGGCTTATCTCCGGCTTCACGGCCTCTGTCTTTCCGTACCTAGACGACTGGCTCATCAGAGCATCGTCCTCTCCAGAAGTCACAATAGCCACACACCGCACTGTGACTCTTCTGCAGTACTTGGGTTTTGTCATAAACTTCGCAAAGTCCACTTTGCTCCCCTCGCAAGATCTCGAGTTCATCGGCGCAAGATTGCACACTCTTCAGGCACGAGCTTTCCTGCCTCTCGACAGGGCTCAACAGCTCATGGACCTAGCCGGCCGCTTTCGCAGCCAGTCCCTGGTCTCCGCCAGGCGCTTCCTGAGACTACTCGGCCATATGGCTTCCACTGTCCACGTGACCCCCAATGCCTGCCTGAATATGCAGCCTGCTCAGTGGTGCCTTCGCAAGCAGTGGCAACAGGCCACGGGCGGCCTAGCCGACTTAGTGCGCATCTCCGACCCGCTGGCCTCTTCTCTACAGTGGTGGCTTCATCGGCCGAACCTGGTGCTCGGAATGCCTTTTCAGTCTCCTCCGCCGGCTCAAGTGCTGACGACCGATGCTTCTCTCCTGGGATGGGGAGCACATTGCCAAGGGGCATGTACTCAAGGTCTCTGGACCACGTGGGAGTTTGCGCAGCAGAAAAACTTCCTGGAGCTCAGAGCAATCCGTCTGGCTCTCAAGGCTTTCTCCCACCTGACTTCTCACCAGTCCGTCCTTGTCCAGACGGACAATCAAGTTGCCATGTTCTACGTGAACAAACAGGGAGGCACGGGCTCCTTCCTTCTCTGTCGAGAAGCACAGAGGCTCTGCTCTTGGGCCGTCAGCCACGGCATTCTTCTCAAGGCAGTTTATCTCCCAGGCCAAGAAAATTGCCTGGCGGACAAACTCAGCAGAATCCTCCAGCCGCACGAGTGGCGCCTGGATCCCTTGGTAGTTCAGAAACTTTTTCTGAAGTGGGGCCTCCCCATGATGGATCTCTTTGCCAGTCGTCTCAACCGGCAACTTCCTCGCTTCTGCTCTCGGCAGCCGCATCCCCTTCGAGTAGCGGCGGATGCTTTTCTGCTCTCATGGTCGAAAAGCCTTCTGTATGCCTTTCCTCCCATACCGCTAGTCTCTCGAACTCTTTTCAAGGTTCTCCGAGACAAAGCTTCCATGATCCTGATAGCTCCTCGCTGGCCCAGACAGCCGTGGTTTCCACTCCTGCTGCAATTGGCGGTGGAGGATCCGTTCCCTCTGGGGTTTCAACCAGATCTCCTAACACAGGATCAGGGGTCCCTGCTACACCCCAACCTCAGATCTCTACATCTCATGGCCTGGCTGCTGAAAGGGTAGTCCTTGCTCCCCTTCTATTGCCGGCAGAGGTGGAAGAGGTCGTCCTAGCTTCCCGGCGACCTTCTACCCGCAAATGCTACGCCCTTAAATGGCGTCGCTTTTCCGCTTGGTGTGCCCAGCAGTCTCAGGATCCCTTCTCCTGCTCGGTGTCGGTGATCTTGCAGTACTTGCTCTACCTCTCTAATCTGGGACGTAAGTCCAACTCCGTCAAAGTTCACCTCAGTGCTCTCTCAGCACATCATGTGCCGGTGGACGGCAGACCTCTTTCCAGCGACCCTCTCGTGGCGAGGTTTCTCTGAGGTCTCCTTCTACTTAAACCACCTCTGCGCCCGCCAGCACCTGACTGGGATCTGAATGTGGTTTTGCAGCGGATCACCTGTCCGCCTTTTGAACCTATGGCTACCTGTTCTCTACGTTTTCTTTCTTGGAAAACCTTATTCCTGATAGCCCTCACTTCCGCTAGACGCGTAAGTGAATTGCAGGCCCTCGTGTCTGATCCCCCTTACACTCGGTTCTACAAAAATAGGGTAGTCCTACGGACTCACCCAAAATTTCTTCCAAAAGTGGTCTCCCCTTTTCACATCAATCAGGAGGTGGTACTTCCGACCTTCTTTCCCAGGCCACACTCCAGCCGAGCTGAAATGGTCCTGCATACCCTGTACTGTAGAAGGGCATTGAACTTCTACCTTGACCGTACGCGGGAGCACCGTAAAGCTGCTCAGCTTTTTGTATCTTTTGACCCCAATAAATTGGGGCTCCCGGTCTCCAAGCGTACTCTCTCCATCTGGGTTGCTGACTGTATTGCTTGGGCATATGGGGCAGCCGGACTCTCCTTAGAAAGTCGAGTCACGGCTCATTGTGTTCGGGCGAAGGCTACGTCAGTGGCTTACCTCCGCTCTGTTCCATTGGCAGACATCTGCCGGGCCGCTACTTGGTCTTCGAGCCAGACTTTTGCGGTCTATTACTGCCTCGAGAGGGAGTCCCGCAGGGACAGTGCTTTCGGACAGGCAGTCCTCCAAAATCTCTTCGAGGTTTGAGCAACTCCTACCCTCCATCCCGGATGGGGGCTACCGGTGGGTAATAATTCAGCGAAGATTCCTTCCTTCTGTACTGCTGAGCTAGAGGGAGCTCATTTTGTGCTTAGGGTCTCCGGTAGCCTTAAGCTTGGGAGTCCCATATGTGAGGACTGACTTCCTGCTTGGTCCTGGAGAAAGTGTAGTTACTCACCTGTAACAGGTGTTCTCCAGGAGCAGCAGGAATCAGTCCTCACAACCCTCCCTCCTCCCCTTGGAGTTGCAATTATCTGCTTTAGTTTTTTTGCAAATTTTTATGCTGTCTTTTAGCTATGTCATCTGACTGGCTAAGATGGCACCCTTGGGCGGGAAGGGGACCGCGCATGCGCGCTGCAATTCCCAAAGGCTTTCTTTGAAAGCTGGGGAAAATTGCTCCGCGAGGGGTCCGTCGGCGCCGACGTCACCCATATGTGAGGACTGATTCCTGCTGCTCCTGGAGAACACCTGTTACAGGTGAGTAACTACGCTTTCCGTCACTGACACCCATGATTGGTGTCTCAAATGTTTAGGTCCTGACCACTCTATTTCAGAGTGCCACTCCTGTGGAATGATGTCAAAAAGAGGCCAGCAGAACCGAGCTGCTAAACTTAGCACCCTTTTTCCCTCAGATGTGGCGTCTGTTGCAGCAATATCCTTCAGGGCCTCATCTTCCTCCCATGGGTCTCAGGTAACTAAACATAAATTTAGCCGGTCCTCAAAGGGTAGATCTCCTAAGTATTGAGATGCCCCTGGCATTGCCCTTGAGGAATTTTCACTGGCAAAACTGCCCCGGCGGGAGGCTTCAGCTTCCAAAGCACTAACGGGGCTCCAGGATATTCTCGAGGCCTCAACCTCGGCAGAACTACTGGCGCCATGCTCAGGGATTCCGGCCGCTTCTACCGGTACCGACACCCAAGCATCGGCTCCGTCGATAGACCAGAGATTCCTTGCTATCCAACGCAGTCTAGCGGCTCTTCTCATGGCTTCGGTACCGTTGAAACCGCTTCCGACACCTCAGCCGAAACCGTAAACGGTACCGTCTGCATTAGCATCGGCGGGTATGCCAACCATACCGAGTCATGCCTATGTCTCCGGCATCGACAGATCGGTACCGGAACAACCTGATACCGACTTCGATCAATACTGTTACCGTGCTTTGCATGATCACCGGGATCGGAGGTATTTTGAATCCTCTGGATCTGAAGACTCCGAAGACTCTGCCGATATAAGAGTACTTCTCCCCAAGGATGCCTCTTCTCCTCGGTGCAGAATGTCTCTGCCAGAGGATATGTCCTTTCAGGACTTTATCCGTGATGTGGCCCGAGGACTTTCCATCACAGTAGCTCCTGAAAAAGAGCCTAGGGCAAAGGAATTAGAAATCCTAAAATACCCTAAAGCTTCCAAGGAGGCAGCTACCTTACCTATTCATGAGATCTTGCATGATCTCATGTTAAGGATGTGGGAAACACCTCTAACCACATCTCCTCACTCTTGAAGACTCGACACCATGTATCGAGTTCTTCCCTGTCCTGGGTTTCAGAAGACTCAGCTACCACACCATTCCATGGTGGTGGAATCAGCTATGAGAAGGATCAAGAGTGCAAAAAGGCATGCATCTAACCCTCCAGGACGTGAGTGTAGGACTCTGGACACCTTTTGGCCGTCAAACTTTCCAGGCTTCCATGCTTTCTGCTAGGATCAGTTCCTATATTTTATATATGGGAATGTTCCTTAAAGAGGTCACAGGAGACTTGGAGCTTATGAGCTCCCTCCTTCCTTATGACAAAAGGCAAGACTATCTTACTCTAGTCAAACATGCTCAGGATGTTTCCAAATTTGTAAATCGTGCAGCCTTTGACTGTTTGAGTGCATAAGCAGAACCTCTGCTATTGCCATTGGTGCACGTCGGATTGCCTGGCTTCAGGCATCTGACTTGGAAATTTGGGTACAGGATAAATTAGGAAACATTCCTTGCACAGGAGAAAATCTCTTTGGCAAGAATTGGCAGGAGAAGGCTAATGAGATAGATGCTGACAATATCACTTTGGATAGATTGTCCAAATCTACAGCTGATCCTGCAAGGAAAACATCCTCTAAAACCTTTTTTCAATAAGAAAAAGAAGTTTTATCCTTCCTATACCCAACAGGGACACAGTCCAGGTCAGACTGCCCAAAAGGGACAACAGCAACAACCTAGACAACAAAAGAAGCCAAAAGTTGCAAAACCTCAGTCACCTCAGCAGGCTCAGCCTCCTCAGGGGCTTTGACTCCTCTCTAGAGAACTTTGCCTTCCTGCCTCTGAACGGTCCAGAACCCTCGACCATCCCAGGCAGGTTATGTCATTTTGCCCATAGATGGTACCAAATAACAGCAGAAAATTGGACTCTGTCCATTGTATGAGAGGGGTATAAGCTTCATTTTCACAGCATGCTCCCTCCTACAATTGTAAGACAGTTCAAGTCTCAGACCTCTCTCGACAGTCTCTTAGGTCAAAAAGTCACAATGCTCCTTGCTCAGGGAGCAATAGAGGAAGTACCCATTCCTCATCAGGGTACAGGGTTCTACTCCCCCTATTTCCTTATTCCAAAGAAAACAGGGGGACACAGACCCATTTTAGACCTCAGAGAATTTAACAAATATTTGTTCCGAGAGAAGTTCAAAATGGTCTCTCTAGGAACTCTGCTGCCGTACCTTCAAAGTCAGGATTGGCTTTGTTCTCTAGATCTCAAGGATGTGTATACTCATATTCTCATCCATCCAAATCACAGGAGATTCCTCCGATTCCTTTTTCAAGGAAAGCACTATCAATACAAGGTTCTTCCCTTTGGCCTGGCTTCTGCGCCAAGAGTGTTAACAAAATGCATGGCTGTGGTAGCAGCATTTCTCCGCACTCTGGGAATATTCGTCTTCCCTTACTTAGACGACTGGCTCATTCGAGCCCCTACAGTGCCAGAAGCCAGCTCTGCTCTGTTTTGCACAATGCAAATCCTTCAGTATTTGGGACTGGTCATAAACCTCTCAAAATACAATCTTGCTGCCACTCAGTCCCTAGAGTTCATAGGAGCTCATCTGGATACCAGACAGACAAGGGCTTTCCTTCTGCAGCCCCGCTGTCTTCGCATAGTACAACTAGCTTCCCAAGCAGTGCTCAAACCTTGTCTCACTGCTCAGGAAATCCTACAATTGCTAGGCCACGTGGCATCCACCATGCATGTGGTTCCTTATGCTCGCCTCCATATGCGAGCAGCCCAGTGGACTTTATCCACTCAGTGGACACAGGCCTCAGGCTGCCTGTCGGACAAAATAACAAACTTAAATTGTCTTATTTCGTCCCTCCAATGGTGGCAATCACCTAGAAACCTTCTGGTAGGGTCTCCTTTCCAGCAACCTCTATCCCAAGCCACCCTAACAGATGCATCCCAGGTGGGATGGGGAGCCCACCTGCACAATCTCTCTACCCAGGGTACCTGGACTTCACAGGAGGCCTGTCTTCACATCAACCTCCTGGAGCTCAGAGCAATCTTCTTTGCTCTTCGAGTATTTCATGCCCAGCTCAGCTACAAGACAGTCCTAGTTCAAACAGACAATCAGGTAGCCATGTTCTATGTGAACAAGCAGGGCGGAACAGGCTCTCTGTCGCTATGCAACGAAGCTTTGCGACTATGGGCCCTCGCCAGAGAGCATCAGATTCATCTCCTTGCAGTGTATCTTCCAGGCATCCAAAACTCTTGGGCAGACAAACTCAGTCGAGTTCGGCTTCCAAACGAATGGTCTCTCCATCCAGACCAGGTTGGCCAAATATTTCAGATTTTTGGAACCCCGGACATAGACCTCTTTACAAGTCCGCTGAATGCCAAACTTCCCCGGTTCTGTTCCAGAATTCCAGCTTGATGTCAGGCAAGGGACGCCTTCCTCCTCCACTGGGGTCAGGACTTTCCTATATGCCTTCCCCATCCATTCCTCTCATCCCCAAAACCCTATTCAAGCTTCAGAGAGACGGAGGTCATAAGATCCTCATAGCTCCACGTTGGCCATGGCAAACGTGGTACCCTCTGCTTCTACATCTCTCTCAAGCTCTGCCTCTGGAGTTGGTATCCGCTCCAGATCTTCTCTCCCAAGGGGATGGGATGCTCTGGCATCTGAATCCCCAGTCTCTGCATCTCAGGGCCTGGTTGCTGAAAGCCTAGAAATTCAGGATCTTAACCTTTCCCAACAGGTAAAGGATATCCTTTATGCTTTTAGGAAACCCTCCACAAGACGCTCCTATGCCTTTAAGTGGAAAAGGTTTACCATATGGTGCTCGCAGAAGGGTCTTAATCTTCTTGCGATACCTTTGGAATCGATACAGTATCTCCATTTGTCAAATGCTGGTCTCAAGACAGATTCAGTAAGAGTCCATCTTAGGGCTATTGCAGCTTCTTACAAGCCTCTAAGTGGTCAACCTATTTCCTCTCATCCTCTCATAGCGAGATTTATGAGAGGCCTTCTTTTAACAAAGCCTCCCATTAAGCCACCACCGGTGGCATGGGACTTAAATCTGGTGCTCGGGCAGCTCATGAAACCGCCCTTTGAACCATTAGCCACTACATCTTTGAAATTTCTTTCTTGGAAAGTCATCTTCCTCATTGCAGTCACATCAGCACGTCGCATCAGTGAATTGCAAGCGTTAGTGGCTGATCCTCTTTATACAAGGTTCCACCATGATAGGTAGTTCTTAGGACTCATCCACACTTTATGCCAAAGGTGGTTTCGCCTTTCCATTTATACCAAGCAGCTTACCTTCCTGTATTCTTTCCGAGGCCTCATGCCTCCAGTGCAGAAAAGAACCTTCATTACCTTGGACTGTAAAAGAGCTTTGGCCTTTTACTTGCAAAGGACACAGCAACATAGAAAATCTTCTCAACTCTTTGTTGCTTTTTACCCTAGTCATTTGGGGCTTCCAGTTTCCAAAAGAACTCTATCTAACTGGATTGCTCAGTGCATATCCTTTGCCTATGAGAGTAACAATGTTCCTCTTGAAGGCCATGTCACAGCTCATCTTCACTCTGTGTCTATTGACGACATCTGTCGAACAGCTACTTGGGCTTCGGTACATACCTTCACAGCCCACTACTGCTTAGACAAGGACTCCCGCTGGGATGCCTTGTTTGGCCAGGCTGTTCTTCAACACCTTTTTCAGACTTAGTCAAATCCTACCCACCGTCTCTGGTAGGATGCCAGAGATCCATGGGGGGAAGTATGGCCCTTTCACAAGGCCTTACAACTTCCTGGGGCCATCTCCCTTTCATCTACAGCTAGGGAGTCCCCATATGTGAAGACTACATTCCTGCTTGTTCCTGGAGATAGCGTAGTTACTCACCTGTAACAGGTGATCTCCGCGAACAGCAGGAATTTAGTCTTCACAACCCGCCCATCTCCCCTAGGAGGTCTCTCGCTCTCGCTCGCTCTCTCCCTCCCCCCCTATAAACTCAACTGGAGAGGGACAGTTGGGAAGGCAGCAGGCAGGCGCTGTGGGATGCTCCCAAAAGCTTCCCGCACAGGCTCCGTCTCTACAGACGATAACCATATGTGAAGACTAAATTCCTGCTGTTCCCGGAGATCACCTGTTACAGGTGAGTAACTACGCTTTATCTGTGCCCTACTCTGCCAGTGCTAACTCCAGGCTTCGTTCACTCCATCTTGCTGCTCCTTCTCTAGCCCTGTTCAAATTCACACTGAAAACGCATCTCTTTGAGGCTGTTTTGGATCCTGATGATCTTTGCTCTCTTGTTCACTATGCATATCTTAGCATATTCTAGTGCTCAGTTTTTTTTTTATGTTTTCTGTCTTGATTAAATTGTAGGCTTTGATGAGCAGTGACTGTATCTTACAGATGGAGGAGTGGCTCAGTGGTTGGGACAGGTTACCCCAGGCTGGAGGGCCAGGGGTTCAATTCCCACATAGGGACAAGTAACTTCAGGCCGGAGGGACTGGGGTTTCTAGTCCTATGGCCACTCCTTGTGGCCTTGAGCAAGTCACTTAACCCTCCATTGCCTCAGGTACGCTTAGATTTGTGAGCTCTTCAGGGATGAGGGAATAAAGTGCCTGTTAGCATATATCTGTAAACCGCTTTGACGTGGTGAAAAGCGGTATATAAGCACAGCTAAATAAATCTATATATACAGTGCTTCATACACCTTGTAGCAATATACAGATGATTAGTAGTAAAGGATGTGAAATAGTAGATTCTACCCCCTTCTCTTGATCCTGGACCCCTTTAGTTCTCTCCCCTCTGTCCCCTGTCCCCATCATTTTTAATGCCATGGAGGTATTTAAATGTCTCAATCATATCACCTCTATTCCGTCTTTCCTCTAAGGCAGGGGTCTCAAACTCCAGTCCTGGAGGGGCCGCAAACCAGTCAGGTTTTCAGGGTATCCCTAATAAATATGCATGAGATATATTTGCATGCACTGCCCCTATTGTATGCAAATATATCTAATGAATATTCATTAGGGGCATCCTGAAAACCTGACTGGTTTGCGGCCCTCTAGGCCTGGAGTTTGAGACCCCTGCTCTGAAGTGTACATATTAAGATCCTTAAGTCGGTCCTGGTATGCTTTATAATGAAGACCACTAACCATTTTAGTAGCCACCCTCTGTACCGACTCCAGCCTGTTTATGTCCCTTTGAAGGTCCGGTCTCCAGAATTGCACACGATACTCCAAATGAGGTCGCACCAAAAACCTACACAGAGACACTATCACCTCCTTTCTTCTGCTGGCCATTCCTCTCTCTACGCACCTAAGCTTTCTTTTAGCTTTTGCCGTCGCCTTTTCTACCTGTTTAGCTACTTTAAGATCATCAGACATAATCATGCCTAGTTCCTGCTCTTCTTTAGTGTACAAAAGTACTTCATCCCCTATACCATATTGCTCCCTTGGATTGCTGGTGCCCAAATGCATGACCTTGCATTTTTTAACTTTAAATAACTGCCAAATTCTAGACCATTCTTCAAGCTTAGCTAGATCCCTCCTCATGTTATCTACACCTTCCTGGGTGTCTATTGCAGATTTTGGTATCATCCGCAAAGAGGCAAACCTTACTAGATAGCCCTTCTGCTATATTACTAACAAAGATGTTAAAGAATCGGACCAAGGACTGATCTCTGGGGCATACCACTGGTAACCTCAGAGTGAGCTCCATTTACCTGTACACTTTGTCACCTCCCACTCAACCAATTTCTAACCAAGCAGTAACTTTAGGGTCCATCCCTAGGGTGCTCAGTTTGTTTATAAGTTGCCTGTGAGGAACTGTCAAAGGCTCTACTGAAATCCAAGTACACCACATCTAGGGTTCTCCCTCGGTCCAACTCCCTGGTCACCCAGTCAAAGAAATCAATCAAATTTGTCTGACAAGACCTGTCTTTGGTGAATCCATGCTGCCTTGGATCTTGTATTCCGCTGGATTCCAGAAACGTCGTCATTTTCTTTCAGCAGCGCTTCCATTAATTTACTCACCACCGAAGTTAAACTAATTGGCCTGTAGTTTTCAACAACATCCTTACTTCTGCTTTTGTGTAAAGGGAACACATGTGCCTCTCTCCAGTCATTTGGCAACGCTCCCAACTCCGAGGCATTGAAAAGGTCAGTCAGTGGAGCTGCTAGAACGTCTCCAAGTTCCTCAGTATTCTAGGATGTATCCCATCCGTTCCCATCGCTTTGTCTACTTTGTTTAGCTAGTTTCTCACAAACACAATCTTCTAAAAATTGTTTAAGATGCCCCTCACTTGTGTTCCTGTATGTGGGTGTTTTCTAATGTTCTGCTCCTGGTTCTTCATCTGTGAACACTGAACAGAAATATTAAGCGATTCTGCTTTATCCTCATCAGCTTCTACACATTCCTCCATCACCCTTGAGTCTGACAATACCTCTTTTGCCCTTGCTCTTCTCACTAACACACCTGAAAAATGTCTTATCCCCCCATTTTATTGCATTGACTATTTCCTCCTCTTTTTTCATCTTTGCTTTCCTGACTACTTTGCTAGCTTCTCTGAGTTTTTCCAAATATAGAAGCCTGTCTCCCTCTCTCTGTGATCTCTTGTATTTCATGAAGGCCTCCCTCTTTTTCTTCACCTTTTCAGCTACTTCTTTTGAAAACCATAGTGGTCTTCCTTTTCCTTTTACCTTTATTTACCATTTTAACAAAGGTTAGTTGCCCTTAAAATATCCCCTTTCGGTTTTGCCCAGTGTTTTTTTTATTTATTTATTTATTTATTTTTTTTATATCCACCAGCTTTTCTCATGCCGCTAATGTTTCCCTGAGGACTTGGCCCATCTTGGCAAAGTTAGGTTTCCTAAAGTCTAAGACCCTAGCTTTTGAATGTATTTTAACAACCCTAGTCTTAATACTGAACCACATCTGGTGATCACGGGTTGCAAAATGATCTCCCACTATAACATCAGAAACACTTTCATTATTGCTAAGCACCAAGTCCAGTATGGCCTCTTCACATGTGGGTTCTGTTATCAGTTGCCTGAATAATTTTCTGTAGAGAATCTAGGATCTCCTATCTCCAGGAACAAGCAGGAATGAGTCTTCACATATGGGTACGTCGGTACCGACGGAGCCTGCACGGGAACGCTCCCCAGCTTCCCAAAAAGGAAAGCTTTTGGGAGCATCCACAGCGCCTGCGCGCTGCCTTCCCGCCTTTCCTAACCGCCTCTCCTCAGTTCTTCTTTGCCGCGGAGCCAGCAGGTCGAGCCCTGTCACCGCTGAAGAAGTTCTTTGTTTTATTTTATTTCTTTGGTCGCGTGTCTGCCTTCCCCGACTCCGGACCGGTACCGCCGGTCTTTTCTTTCTTTTCTTTAAAAAAAAAAAAACCTATATATTTTTCCCTCACTTAGTGTATTTTTCTCTTTGGGCCTTAGGCCTCACAAGAAATTTTCCTCATGGAAAAACCAGCCTCCGGGTTTAAGAAATGCACTAAGTGCAGCGGTACTATTTTTGTTAGACACCCATGAATGGTGTCTTAAATGTTTGGGTCCTGAACACTCCATTTCGGATTGTCCGTCCTGCTCTCTGATGTCTAAACGGGGTTTACAGAACCGAGCAGCTAAGCTTCATGTGCTGTTTCCCGCTGATGCAGCTTCGGTGGCATCGACGTCTTCCAGGGCTGCTTCTTCCCCCAATGGATCTCAGGTAACCAAACATAAATCCAGCCGGTTCTCGAAGGGTAGATCTCCCTCTAAGCATCGAGATGCCTCCGGACTTGCCCTCGAGGATCCTGCACTGGCAAAACAACCCTGGCGAGAAGCTCCGGCTTCCAAAGCTCCACCTATGGGGTTGCAGGTTGACATCGATGGCACGGCCTCGACCAATCACCTGTTAGAATGCTCTGGGGTACCGGCACAACCTTCCGGTACCGAATTCCAAGCATTCATGGCGTTGATGGATCAGAATGTTCTGTCCATGCAGCAGGCTATCAGTGCCTTCATTCAAGCTGCGACGCCGTTGATACCACAACAAACTCCGTTGTCGGTATCGACTCGGGTACCGGCACCAGCGCCGATACCGGTACCGACTGCATTGGCATCAACCAGGATACCGACTGCAGTGGTTCCTTGTCCAGGGCTGCTCATCGGTACCGATCCGGTACCGATGACGCCCGATGTCGATACTGCTCGCTAAGCGTACCGAGCATTAGAAGAGCACCCTGACAGACGGTACTTTGATTCCTCTGGTGATTCTGATACATCAGAGGAGTCTGCTGAAGTATCTATAGCCCTTCCTGAAGAGCCGCCTTCTCCAAAAAGAAGAATGTCTCCTCCAGAGGACTTGTCCTTTCAAGACTTCATAAGAGAAGTAGCTAAAGGACTTTCTATTTCATTATCCTCTGAATCAGAGCCTAGAGCAAAAAAAGATATTTTGGGTTATTCTAAGGCTCCTAAAGAGGCAGTCACCTTACCAATTCATGAGATTCTTTATGAACACATGATTGATTTATGGGAGACTCCTCTCACTATCTCTCCTCATTCTCGCAGATTGGACACTATGTATCGTGTCCCTCCCTGTCCTGGTTTTCATAAAACACAGCTTCCTCACCATTCCATTGTGGTGCAGTCAGCTATGAAGAGGATAAAGAGTACAAAGAGACACACTTCTACTCCTCCAGGAAGAGAATGCAGGACCTTGGATGCTTTTGGTAGAAAAATCTTCCAAGCTAGTATGCTCATTGCCAGAATCAACTCCTATAGTCTTTACATGGGTATGTTTCTAAAGGAGGTTGCAGATAAACTGCACACTTTCCTCCCTTTTCTGCCAGAAGATAAAAGGGATGAATTCCTCATTTGGCTTAAGCATACTCAAGACATTTCAAAGTTTTCCAACCGGGCAGCCTTTGACTCCTTTGAAGGTGCCAGCAGAGCTGCTGGCATTGCCATAGTGGCTCGCAGAATTGCTTGGCTCCAAGCTTCTGATTTAGAACCCTGGGTCCAGGATGGCTTAGGAAATCTTCCCTGTAGAGGTGAAAACCTGTTTGGCAAAGAATGGCAAATAAAAGCCATTCAAATGGATGCAGAAAATTCTGCTCTGGATAGACTTTCAAAGACAACCTCCATTCCTGCCAAGAAAAAACCCTTCAAGAAGTCTTTTTTTTAAAAAGGGCAGATTCCCTTCTGCTTCTGGCCAACAATCCTCTACAGGTAGCTTTGCTACTAAGCGTCAGCAACCTAAACAGGCCAGGCCTAAGACTACAGGGGCTGCTGCAACTCAGCAGACCCAACCTCCTCAGGGTTTTTGACTTGATGCTAGAGAACTTAGCCTTTCTGGCTTTAAAACAGCCAGAACCTCTCACCATTACATCAGAGCAGTGGACCCTCTCCATCATAAGAGAGGGCTACAAACTTCATTTCTCAGACCTTCCTCCCCACACCATGGTGAGACACTAAAATTCTCCCACATCTCTTCTCGACCTTCTAGGTCAAGAGGTGGCTACCCTTCTTGCCCAAGGGGCAATAGAAGAAGTTCCCCTTCTTCAACAAGGGTCAGGGTTTTACTCTCCCTATTTTCTCATTCCAAAGAAGACAGGGGGATACAGACCCATATTAGATCTCAGGGAATTGAACAAATTTCTATGCAAGGAGAAGTTCAAGATTCTTTCTCTGGGCACGCTCCTTCCATACCTTCAAAGTCAGGATTGACTTTCTTCTCTAGATCTCAAGGATGCGTACACACATGTCCTCATCCATCCATCTCACAGAAGATTCCTCTGTTTTCTCCAGGACCAAGCAGGAAGTCAGTCCTCACATATGGGTGACGTTGGCGCCGACGGAGCCCTCGCGGCGCAATTTTCCCCAGCTTTCAAAGAAAGCCTTTGGAAATTGCAGTGCGCATGCGTGGTCCTCTTCCTGCCCAAGGGTGCCATCTTGCTCAGTCTTCTTTTTTCCGCGGAGCCCTACAGACGTTGTTTGTGAATCCCCGCAGAAAAGTTGATTTTTTTCTCTTTATTTCTCTTTTTTTCTTTCGGGTCGACGCCGGTTCTTTTCCCGCCCGGACTCGCGATGTCGGTTGCGAGTCCGTTCTTTATTTTTCGGTTTTTTGTCCTTCGTGACAGCTTCGCGCCTTTTTACTTTTTCACTGGCAGCCCGGTCTTTCGACCTCGCAGGGGCCCTTTTTCCCCCGATGGCTGCCAGCGGCTTTAAAAAGTGACCTCTGTAAGAAACTCATGTCTCTTACAGACACACACGCTGCCTCGGACCCGATCATGACGAGATGATCTGTGGTCCGTGTGGCAAGATGTCCTCTAAAGCGTTGAGGAGTCGGCAGCATCAGCGGGAACGTATCTTCTCTGACTCCGGCCGGGCTCGGACCTCGTCAGAGGCTTCGACGTCTCGGGACTCTGGTCCTGTGCGTCGTTGGAGTTCCTCTGAAAGGGGGTCTCCTACCCGGGAACATCAGCGGAAGACAAAACCCGCGAGGGCGGGATCGGTGGACGCTCCTGGTTCCTCGAGGGCCAGGTCGCATAGCCCCGATTCCCGTCCCAGGTCCTCGGAGGTGGAGAGGCCTTCAAAACATCCTCGTCTCGAGATGGACTTGCCCGCTCACGTGAGTACTGTTGTCCTCGTAGACTCGCCTCCGAAGGAGCCGACGTCGGGCCCGACGCTGTCGGGGCCCGAGTCGGGGGCTGCTGGGTCTCCTGAGCTCGGACTCAGGTTGACGGCCTTGGAGTGCAGTTTGACTGCCTTCATGGACCAGCAGCGGGCATTGATCGCTGGCCTCGCCGGTGCTTCTGCCCTAACCGCCGGGACGTCGACCTCCAAGTCGACCCCGGAGACCGAGCCGATCCTTGAGTCCATGAGGGCTTGAGTCGATCCTCGGTCGTGGTCTCCTTCGGCCTCCTGTTCGGGACCGAGGTCGTCGACGCCGACTCCCTCAGCGTCGGGGCGGATGGCATCGATGCCCGCCTGACTGGAGCCACTCGACTCCTCCTCCGAGGAGTCGGCCTGGGAATCCGAAGACGAAGAGTCACCTGGTTCCTTTCGGACTCGGTGTGTCCCTTCGGACTCCCCCGAGTCCGAACCTCGGAGACGGTCCCCCCCGGAGGATACCCGGTTCTCGGACTTTGTGCGGGATATGGCCAAGGCCTTGGCCTTCCCCACGGATCCCGAGGAGGAGCCTCGAGTCGAAGAACTCGATGCCCTCCAATATGACTCTCCCCCGAAGGAGGCCTTTATTGTACCGGTTCCTCCGATGCTGGAACGACTTCTCTTCCGCATGTGGGAGAGCCCGGCGTCGTCGCCGGTATTAAGCAAGCGGGTCGATTCCATTTATCGAGTCCGCAAGAGCCCCGGCTTCCAAAAGGCACAACTACCGCACCATTCCATGGTGGTGGAATCGGCCATGCATAGACTTAAGAGTCAAAAAATGCACTCGTCGGTGCCCCCCGGTAGGGAGGCCCGAAGCCTGGATGCCCTCGGTAGGAAGTGTTTCCAGGGCTCTATGCTTGCTTGTCGAGTCCAGACCTACCAGCTCTACATGGGCATGTATCTCCGGGACCTGGCTAAAGAAATAGCCGGGTTCTCTGCTGGTCTCTCCGACGAACCTTTGCAGAGGTTCCAAACCTTGTCAACTGGTATTCGGGAGTGCTCAAAGTTTATCTCTTGAGCGGCCTATGATGGTTTTGAGGCATCGGCTCGGGTAGCCGCAGCCGGCATCGGACGCCGCCAGTCTTGGCTTCAGACGTCCGACCTCGAGCCATGGGTTCAGGACAAGTTGGTCGATGTCCCCTGCAGAGGTGAAAACCTCTTTGGTAAGCCCATGGATGAGAAGGCTGCACAGATCAAGACCGAGACTCTCACCAGGACTCGTCTCTCAAGGAAGACCTCTGCCCCTTCTCAAAAGAAGAAGGGCTCGGGGGAAAAAGCCCTTTTACCCGAGGAAGGCGGCTGCCTATAAATACTACCCTCAGTATCAGGCCTCCGCAGCTCCCCCACAGGGTAAGCAGGCCAAGGGACGGGGTAATGGGTCCCGTAGGCAGCAAGCCCCCAAGCCTGCACCACCAGCCCTTGCTCAGCAGGGTGGGGGTTTTTGACTTCACCAGCATAGCCTCTCCCCCTCAGCTGGTTTCTCTCAGCACAGGAGGCCGGCTGGTCCACTTTGCCCACAGGTGGTCAAACATCACCACAGATACCTGGGTACTTCACATAGTTCAGAAGGGCTATCTCCTTCACTTTCACCAGGTACCTCCCTCCTACTTTCCAGGGGAGCCTCCGAGGCTCCCTCTGCACAGGGACTTACTCCTTCAGGAGTTAACAAGTCTCCTTCAGGAACAGGCTGTGGAACCGGTGCCCCACCACCTGCAGGGTCAAGGGTTTTACTCCAGGTACTTTCTGATACCAAAAAGAACAGGAGGCCTCAGACCCATCCTGGACTTGCGAAACCTCAACAAGTTCCTTGCAAAGGAAAAGTTCAAGATGCTTACCCTTGGAATCCTGCTGCCCTACCTCCAGCAGGGCGACTGGCTATGCTCCTTGGATCTAAAGGATGCGTATACTCATATCCTTATTCATCCAGACCACAGACAATATCTCAGGTTTGTTGTGGGAGGAAATCATTACCAGTACAGAGTACTGCCCTTTGGCCTATCCTCCGCCCCCAGGGTGTTCACCAAATGCCTGGCAGTGGTGGCGGCCTATCTAAGACTTCAAGGCCTTTTTGTGTTCCCATACCTGGACGACTGGCTCATCAGAGCCCAGTCTTCCCAAGAGGCCACTCAGGCCACTCATCGCACTGTGACTCTACTCCAGCACTTGGGATTTGTCATAAACTTCGCAAAGTCCACTTTGCTCCCTTCTCAAAATCTCGAATTCATCGGCGCCAGGTTGGACACTCTTCAGGCGCGGGCCTTCCTCCCTCTGGACAGGGCCAAGCGGCTCATGGATCTCGCCAGCCACTTTCACAGCAATGCCCTGGTCTCGGCCAGGCAATTTCTGAGGCTGCTTGGCCATATGGCTTCCACGGTCCATGTGACCCCCAATGCCCGCCTGAACATGCGACCTGCTCAATGGTGCCTTCGTACACAATGGCATCAGGCCACTGGGAGCCTAGCGGACTCCGTACAGATCTCCGACCGGCTGGTCTCTTCTTTACAATGGTGGCTTCATCTGCCAAACCTAGTACTAGGAGTGACTTTTCAGCCCCCTCCGCATTCTCAGGTCCTGACGACCGATGCTTCTCTCCTGGGTTGGGGAGCACATTGCCAAGGGACATGTACTCAAGGTCTCTGGACTCCTTGGGAGTCTGCTCAGCAGATAAACTTCCTGGAGCTCAGAGCCATCCGCCTAGCGCTCAAAGCATTCTCTCACCTGGTTTCTCACCAGTCGGTGCTGATACAGAGAGACAATCAGGTTGCGATGTTCTACGTGAACAAACAAGGCGGCACCCTTCCTCTGGGGTTTCAGCCCGACCTCCTGTCACAGGATCAGGGGTCTCTCCTGCACCCCAACCTCTGGTCCCTTCATCTGATGGCCTGGCTGCTGAAAGGGTAGTCCTTGCTCCCCTCCGCCTGCCTCCAGATGTGGAAGAGGTCGTCTTGGCCTCCAGGCGGCCCTCCACCCGGAAGTCCTACGCTCTTAAGTGGCGTCGGTTCTCCGTCTGGTGTGCTCAGCAGTCTCAAGATCCCTTCTCCTGTTCAGCTTCAGTGGTCTTGCAGTACTTGCTTTCCCTCTCCAATCTTGGACTTAAGTCCAACTCGGTCAAGGTCCACCTCAGTGCTCTTTCTGCACATCACATGCCGGTGGATAGCAGACCTCTTTCCAGCCACCCTCTCTGGTGGCTTGTTTTCTCAGAGGCCTCCTTCTCCTTAAACCACCTTTGCGCCCACCAGCCCCGGACTGGGATCTCAATGTGGTTTTACAGCGGATTACCTGTCCGCCTTCTGAACCTATGGCTACCTGTCCTCTTCATTTTCTTTCTTGGAAAACATTGTTCTTGGTGGCCCTCACTTCTGCTAGACACGTTAGTGAGCTGCAGGCCCTGGTGTCTGATCCTCCGTACACTAGGTTCTACAAGAACCGGGTAGTCCTACGGACTCACCCTAAGTTTCTTCCAAAAGTGGTTTCCCCTTTTCACCTCAACCAGGAGGTGGTGCTTCCGACCTACTTTCCCAGGCCGCACTCCAGCCGAGCTGAAATGGTCCTGCATACCCTGGACTGTAGAAGGGCGTTAACCTTCTACCTTGACCGTATGCGGGAGCACAGAAGGGCTGTTCAGCTCTTCGTCTCTTATGACCCCAATAAGTTGGGGCTCCCTGTCTCCAAGCGTACTCTGTCCATCTGGATTGCTGACTGTATCGCTTGGGCTTACGAGGCAGCCGGCCTCTCGTTGGAAAGTCGAGTCACGGCCCATCGTGTTCGGGCGAAGGCTACGTCAGTGGCTTACCTCCGCTCTGTTCCATTGGCAGACATCTGCCGGGCCGCTACTTGGTCTTCAAGCCAGACTTTTGCAGCCCATTACTGCCTGGAGAGGGAGTCCCGCAGGGACAGTGCTTTCGGACAGGCAGTCCTCCGTAACCTCTTCGAGGTATAGGCAACTCCTACCCTCCATCCCAGATGTTGGGCTACCGGTTGGGGACGTATTCAGAGAAGATTCCTTCCTTCTGGGTTACTGAGCTTGAGGGAGCTCATTTTTGTGCTTAGGGTCTCCGGTAGCCTTAAGCTTGGGAGTTCCATATGTGAGGACTGACTTCCTGCTTGGTCCTGGAGAAAGCGTAGTTACTCACCTGTAACAGGTGTTCTCCAGGAGCAGCAGGAATCAGTCCTCACAACCCTCCCTCCTCCCCTTGGAGTTGCAGTTCTATGCTTTCGTTTTTTTGCTAATTTTTTGCTGTCTTTAGCTATGTCATCAGACTGAGCAAGATGGCACCCTTGGGCGGGAAGAGGAGCACGCATGCGCGCTGCAATTCCCAAAGGCTATCTCCAGGAACAAGCAGGAATAAGTCCTCACATATGGGTACGTCGGAACCGACGGAGCCGGCGTGGGAAAGCTCCCCATCTTTTCAGATGAAAAGCTTTTGGGGCTTCCCACAGCGCATGCACGCTGCCTTCCCGCCTTCCTTACCAGCTCTCTTCAGTTTCTCTTTTTCCGCGGAGCCAGCAGGTCGTGTTTCTGTCACTGCTGAAGAAATTGTTATTTTAATTTGTTTCTTTTGACCGCGTACCTGTCTTCCCCATACCAAACCCGGTACTGCCGGTCTCTTTCTTTATTTCTTAAAAAAAAAAAATATATATTTTTTTTTTATTTCAGCACAACGTGGTAACTTTTGCTAGGCCTTCAGGCCTACACTAATTCTCCTCATGGAGAAGCCAGCTCCTGGTTTTTAAAAAATGTACCAAGTGCAGTGCTGTTATTTCTCTCTCAGACACCCATGAATGGTGTCTTAAATGTTTGGGACCTGACCACTCCATACCGGACTGCCCATACTGCTCCCAGATGTCTAAACGTGGTATGCAGAACCGGGCCAACAAGTTCCATGTGCTGTTTGCTTCAGATAATCCAGCATCACAGTCATCCAGGTCTTCCTCTCCGGATGGATCTCAGGTAACCAAACTTTCTGTGGGCAAATCCTCTAAAAGCAAATCTCTTTCAAAAGATCGAGAGGCTCTCAATCTTGAGTTCGAGGATTCTGCCCACACCAAAAAACCCTGGCGGGAGGCTCCGGCCTCCAAAGCATCACCTATGGGGTTACAGGTTGACATCGATGGCACGGCCTCGACTGATCACCTGTTAGACTGCTCTGGGGTACCGGTCGATACCGGTACCGACATCCAGGCAGCAGTGGCGTCCATGGGCAATACTGTCCAGACCATGCAGCAGGCCGTTCTGGCTTTCATTAAGGCTGCGACTCCCTCGGTACCGATTCCATTGGTACCGACCCCGGTTCCGGTATCCACACCAGAACCGAGACCATCGACTTCCAAGCGTCGATCGGTTCCGCTTGCTGGATTCAGGCTTTTGCCCGATACCAATCCCATGCCTGATACGCCCGATCTCGATATCGATCGGTACGCGTATCGTGCATTGCAAGCACAGAGAGAATACTCAGATTCTTCTGATGAGTTCAATTCCTCTGATGACTCTGCTGAGTTTGATCTTCCTGAGGAGCCCTCTTCTCTAAAGAGGGCGATGTCTCTTCCAGAGGATTTATCCTTTCAGGATTTCATTGCTACATCTTCTGAAAAGAAACCCAGATCAAAAAAATTGGATATTTTAGGATACTCTAAAGCTCCTAAAGAGGCAGTTACTCTGCCTATCCATGAAATCATTCAAGAACACTTGATGGATTTGTGGGAGACTCCTCTAACTCTGTCTCCTCATTCTCGTAGGTTGGACACCATGTACCGGGTCCCTCCTTCTCCTGGGTTTCAAAAAATTCAGCTGCCTCACCACTCCATTGTGGTGAAGTCTGCTATGAAGAGGATAAAGAGTCCCAAAAGGCACTCTTCTACCCCTCCAGGGCGAGAATGTAAGACCCTTGACTCTTTTGGTAGAAAGATCTTCCAGGCTAGTATGCTTATAGCCAGGATCAATTCTTACAGCCTTTATATGGGCATGTTTCTCAGAGAACTTGCCCTAAAGGTTCGGCATTTTGCCCCTTTATCCCTGAGGATAAAAAGGAGGACTTCACTTCTGTGGTGACACAACTTTCAGAGGTCTCCAAGTTTTCCAACAGGGCAGCCTTTGATTCCTTTGAGGTTGCTGGCAGGGCTTCGGGAATTGCTATTGCAGCCCGACGTCTTGCTTGGCTCCAGGCTTCTGACTTAGAACCCTGGGTTGTGGATGGCCTAAGGAATCTGCCCTGTACAGGTGAGAACTTATTTGGTGAAGACGGGCAAATTAAAGCTGCTCAAATGGATGCAGAAAATGCCACTCTAGATAGACTTTCTAAGTCTACTTCTACTCCTGCCAAAAAGAAGTCTTTTAAAAGGCCTTACTATAAGAAGGCCAGATTTTCCACAAATACTGGCCAACAATCTTCTCAGCCTCGCTTTGCTGCTAAACGTCAGCAATTTAAGCAAGTAAAGTCAAAGTCTGCAGTGTCTGCTACACCCCAGCAGGCTCAACCCCCTCAGGGGTTTTGACTTGCCCCTAGAGAACTTACCATTTCTGGCTCTGGAACAACCAGAGCCTCTCACCATACCTGGAAGGCTAGTTCACTTTGCTCCCAGATGGAAGCAAATAACATCAGAGCAATGGACCCTCTCTATCATCAGAGAGGGCTACAAACTTCATTTCTCCAGCCTTCCTCCCCATACCATGGTGAGGCAATTCAGTTCTCCCCCATCTCTTCTGACCCTGTTGGGTCAGGAAGTCTCCTCTCTCCTTGCCCAAGGGGCAATAGAGGAGGTTCCTCTTCCTCAACAGGGGTTAGGGTTCTACTCCCATTATTTTCTCATAACAAAGAAGACAGGGGGTTTCAGACCTATCCTAGATCTGAGAGAATTGAACAAGTTTCTATTCAAGGAGAAATTCAAAATGCTCTCTCTGGGCATTCTCCTTCCATACCTTCAGAGTCAGGATTGGCTTTGTTCTCTAGATCTCAAGGATGCGTACACTCATATACTCATCCATCCATCCCACAGAAAATATCTTCGATTTCTGTTCCAGGGAAAACATTTCCAATACAGAGTACTTCCCTTCGGTCTCGCCTCTGCTCCAAGAGTATTCACAAAATGCATGGCAGTCGTAGCCGCATTTCTAAGAGGCATGGGAATCTTCGTCTTCCCATATCTGGACGACTGGCTCATCCGAGCTCCATCTCAGTCAGAAGCCCAGATTTCCTTGGACCGCACAAGGCGTATTCTTCAATATCTGGGACTTGTGGTAAACATTCCCAAGTCCCAACCTATCCCTATTCAGTCCCTGGAATTCATAGGGGCCCACTTGGACTCCACCACTGCAAGGGCCTACCTCCCTCTGGTCCGAGGCCAACGACTAATCAGCTTGGCCTCCCAGGCTCAGTCCAGAAGTCACTTGTCAGCCAGGGAACTGCTGCAACTTCTGGGCCACATGGCCTCCACGGTCCATGTGGTGCCCTACGCTCGTCTCCATATGAGGGCAGCTCAATGGACTTTGGCCACCCAGTGGTCTCAAGCATCAGGAGCGCTCTCAGACCAAGTACTCACCTCAAAACGTCTGTTTTGGTCTCTCCAGTGGTGGACATCCTCCAAAAATCTGTTGTTGGGGACCCCTTCCAACCTTCGTTGCCCCAAGCAACCCTCACAACAGATGCCTCCCAAACAGGGTGGGGAGCTCATCTCCAACACCTCTCCACTCAGGGCACCTGGTCTCCCCAGGAGACCACCCTTCACATCAACCTTCTGGAACTGCGAGCAATCTTCCTTGCCCTCACAGTCTTCCACACCCTCCTTGTCAACCTGACTGTCCTAGTCCAGACAGACAATCAGGTAGCCATGTTCTATGTCAACAAACAAGGAGGGACGGGCTCTCTGTCGCTTTGCAACGAAGCTCTCAGATTATGGGCCTTCGCCAGAGAGCATCAAATTCATCTTCTGGCAGTATACCTTCCAGGAGTTCAAAACTCTCGGGCAGACAGACTCAGTCGAGTTCTGCTTCCACACGAATGGTCCCTGCATATGGACCAGATACGCAGAATCTTTCAGGAATGGGGGACCCCGGACATAGACCTCTTTGCAAGTCCGTGGAATGCCAAACTTCCCCGGTTCTGTTCCAGGACTCCGTGTCAGGGAGCTCAGGCCAACGACGCCTTTCTCCTGCATTGGGGTCAGGAATTCCTGTATGCTTTTCCACCCATTCCTTTGATTCCCAAGACTCTGTTCAAACTTCAGAGGGATCACGGGTCGATGATCCTCATAGCTCCACGCTGGCCACGCCAAGTGTGGTTCCCTCTACTTCTACAGCTCTCACAGGGCTCCTCCCTTGACCTGGGAGCTGCGCCAGACCTTCTGTCTCAGGAGAAAGGGACTTTGTGGCACCCAAACCCCAAGTCCCTACATCTCCGAGCTTGGTTACTGAAGGCTTAAGCCTTCATGAGTTTAATCTTTCTCAACCAGTGAAAGATATCCTTCATGCCTCTAGGAAACCCTCTACCAGGCGTTCCTGTGCTTTCAAATGGAAACGTTTTTCCATTTGGTGTGCTCAACAGGGTCTTGACCCTCTGGCACTTCCTTTGAATTCTCTACTAGACTATCTCCTGCATCTTTCCAATGCAGGCCTCAAGACGAATTCAGTACGAGTCCATTTAAGTGCTATTGCAGCATCCTTAAAACCTATAAATGGACAACCTGTTTCCTCTCATCCTCTTGTTGCAAGGTTCATGAGAGGCCTGACCTTAACTAAACCTCCCATCCGACCTCCGCCGGTAGCATGGGATTTGAACCTAGCTCTAGGTCAGCTTATGAAGCCACCTTTTGAGCCTTTGGACTCCACCTCCTTGAAATTTCTTTCATGGAAGGTAGTTTTCCTTATTGCAGTCACTTCAGCTCGCCGCATCAGTGAACTGCAGGCTTTAGTGGCTAATCCACCTTATATTAGGTTTCATCATGATAAGGTGGTCCTTAGGACGAACCCCCACTTTATGCCCAAAGTGGTCTCGCCTTTTCATCTTAATCAAGAGGTATATCTACCTGTTTTTTTTCCGGCTCCTCATGCATCCAGTGCAGAGAGGAACCTTCATACTCTTGACTGTAAAAGAGCTCTCGCCTTTTACCTCAACAGGACTCAGCCACATCGAAAGTCTTCCCAACTTTTTGTGGCTTTTGATCCTTCTCATTTGGGACTTCCAGTCTCCAAACGTACACTTTCCAATTGGATTGCTCAGTGTATTTCTTTTGCTTACCAGAGTAAGAATATTTCTCTGGAAGGCCATGTCACAGCTCACAATGTGAGAGCCATGGCTACTTCTATGGCTCATCTTCACTCTGTATCCATCGATCAGATCTGTCGAGCAGCCACTTGGGCCTCGGTTCATACCTTCACAGCCCATTACTGTTTGGACAAGGACTCCCGCCGGGATGCCTTGTTTGGTCAGGCTGTCCTCAAACACCTGTTCCATACTTAAGCAACTCCTGCCCACCTTCCCTGAATGGATGCCTGAGATCCATACGAAGATGGTTTACCCTTGGAGGGGGATCTCCCAGGCATCTTAGCTAGGGAGTCCCCATATGTGAGGACTTATTCCTGCTTGTTCCTGGAGATAGCACAGTTACTTACCTGTAACAGGTGATCTCTGGGAACAGCAGGAATTAGTCCTCACAACCCACCCACCTCCCCTAGGAGTTGTATCTTCTATCTATCTACCTTCCTTTCCTCTCTCTATTGTCTCAGCTATAAACTCGAACTGAAGAGAGCTGGTAAGGAAGGCGGGAAGGCAGCGCGCATGCGCTGTGGGAAGCCCCAAAAGCTTTTTCATCTGAAAAGCTGGGGAGCTTTCCCGCGCCGGCTCCGTCGGTTCCGACGTACCCATATGTGAGGACTAATTCCTGCTGTTCCCAGAGATCACCTGTTACAGGTAAGTAACTGTGCTTTCTTTGAAAGCTGGGGAAAATTGCTCCGCGAGGGCTCAGTCGGCGCCGACGTCACCCATATGTGAGGACTGATTCCTGCTGCTCCTGGAGAACACCTGTTACAGGTGAGTAACTACGCTTTCTTTTCCAAGGAAAACATTATCAATACAGGGTGCTTCCGTTTGGTCTGGCCTCTGCCCCAAGAGTGTTCACCAAATGCATGGCAACAGTAGCTGCATTTCTACGCACTCTGGGAATATTTGTATTCCCATACCTGGACGACTGGCTCATCTGAGCTCCATCTCAGTCAGAGGCCCAGACTTCCCTGGACTGCACAAGGCGCATTCTGCAGTATCTGGGACTTGTGGTAAACCTCCCAAAGTCTCAGCTCACCCCCACTCAGTCCCTAGAATTCATAGGGGCCTGGTTGGATACTACCACTGCAAGGGTCTACCTTCCTCAGGCCCGTTGCCAACGTCTAGTGCAGTTAGCCTCTCAGATTCAGTCAAAGAGCCACTTAACTGCCCGGGAGATGCTACAACTGCTAGGCCACATGGCTTCCACAGTGCATGTGGTACCCTATGCTCGCCTACATATGAGAGCAGCCCAATGGACTTTGTCCACCCAGTGGACTCAATCATCAGGAGCTCTCTCAGACCAAATATCAACCTCCAAACGTCTCTCTTGGTCTCTCCAATGGTGGATGTCCACTCAAAATCTGTTGCTGGGGTCCCCCTTCCAACAGTTGTTGCCCCAAGCAACCCTCACAACAGATGCCTCCCAAACAGGTTGGGGAGCTCATCTACAAGACCTCTCCACTCAAGGCGCTTGGTCCCCACAGGAGACCTTTCTTCATATCAATCACTTGGAGCTTCGAGCAGTCTTTCTAGCTCTCAAGGTCTTTCATACCCTGCTCAGCTACAAGACAGTCCTCATTCATACGGACAATCAAGTAGCCATGTTTTACATAAACAAGCAAGGAGGAACTGGCTCTCTGTCGCTTTGCAACGAAGCTTTAAGATTGTGGGCCTTCGCCAGAGAGCATCAAATCCATCTCCTGGCAGTATACCTCCCAGGAATCCAAAACTCTTGGGCAGACAGACTCAGTCGAGTTCTGCTCCCACACGAATGGTCCCTGCACATGGATCAGGTACTCAGAATCTTCCAAGAATGGGGAACCCCGGACATAGACCTCTTTGCAAGTCCGTGGAATGCCAAACTTCCCCGGTTCTGTTCCAGAAATCCGTGTCAGGGAGTTCAGGCCAAGGATGCCTTCCTCCTTCACTGGGGTCAGGGCTTCCTGTATGCCTTTCCACCCATTCCCTTGATTCCCAAGACTCTGTTCAAACTCCAGAGGGATCAAGGATCTATGATCCTCATAGCTCCACGCTGGCCACGCCAAGTGTGGTACCCTCTACTTCTGCATCTCTCCCAAGCCCCCTCCCTGGACTTGGGAGCTGCTCCAGACCTTCTGTCCCAGGAGGAGGGGACTTTGTGGCACCCAAACCCCAAGTCCCTTCACCTCAGAGCTTAGTTACTGAAGGCCTAGACCTTCAAGGCTGGAATCTTTCTCAACAGGTGAAGGATATCCTCCATGCTTCCAGAAAACCTTCCACTAGGCGTTCCTATGCTTTTAAATGGAAAAGATTTTCCATTTGGTGTGCTGAAAGGGGTCTCAACCCTCTAGCACTACCTTTGAATTCTCTATTGGAATACCTCCTGCATCTTTCCAAGCAGGCCTTAAGACGAATTCAGTAAGGGTCCATTTGAGTGCTATTGCAGCATCCCTTAAGCCTATCAATGGACAACCTATTTCCTCTCATCCTCTTAATGCAAGATTCATGAGAGGCCTAACTTTAACTAGACCTCCGATTAGGCCTCCTCCGGTGGCATGGGATTTAAATCTGGTTCTTGGTCAGCTTATGAAGCCTCCTTTTGAACCCTTAGCCACCACCTCCTTGAAATTTCTTTCCTGGAAGGTTATTTTCCTCATTGCAGTCACCTCAGCTCGCCGCATCAGTGAGCTGCAGGCCTTAGTGGCTAATCCACCTTATACAAGGTTCCATCATGATAAGGTAGTTCTTAGGACCAATCCACACTTTATGCCTAAAGTGGTCTCACCTTTTCATCTTAATCAAGAGGTATAATTTACCTGTCTTTTTTCCAGCGCCTCATGCATCAAGTGCAGAGAAGAATCTTCATACTCTGGATTGTAAAAGAGCTCTTGCCTTTTACTTACAAAGGGACACAGCAACATAGAAAGTCTTCCCAGCTCTTTGTTGCTTTTTGATCCCTCTCATTTGGGACTTCCAGTCTCTAAGAGGACACTGTCCAATTGGATTGCCTCAGTGTATTTATTTATTTATTGATTTGCATTTCTTATATACCGCACTATTTGCGATCAGCGCGGTTTACATAAAACAAATGGTATCCGACAATGAACAAAAGTCAGGTCATTACATTGAACAGGAACAAGTAACTTGGAAAACAGGGTAAACTAACATTGAATAGGTAACTATATACATGGTCAGATGGAGTTTATTGGGTATTGATCATACTTGGTGGCTGGGGTTCGGGGCAGTCAGTGAGGTATTTGATAAAGAGGAAGTGTTTTAAGGCCTTCCTGAACTGGCTCAAGTTGGGGATTGCTCTGATGTGTGGTGGTAGGGAGTTCCAGAGACTTGGGGCGCATAGTCTAAAGGCTCTGTTCGATGTTTGCCTTGGAACATTTTGTCATGTCTCTCGGTATCGCTAGCATGTTGGCAACTGCGGTTCTTCTTAGCCTGTTGGGTATGGGTGGTTGGATGAGGTCACATAGTAAGAGGAGGAGAGCCCTTGATGGCCTTGAATGTCATCACTAGGGTTTTGAAGCGTAACCTGGCTTGAATGGGGAGCCAGTGAAGCTGTTTCAGGAGGGGTGTGATATGCTCTCTTCTTGGCGTTCCGAGTAGAATCCGTGCTGCACTGTTCATGGCAAGTTGCAGGGGATGTAAGGTGGCTGAGGGAGTCCTTGTAGGATGGTGTTTGAGTAATCAAAATGAAGGAATGATGAGGGCTTGATAAATGGTGCGGACGTCACCTGGTTCGAGTAAAGTGCGTAGGTGTCTAAGGGATTTAATCTTGAAGTAGATCGCTCTTACAGTGTTGGTTATGTGTTTGCTTCATGTTGAGGTTCTGATCCAATGCGACTCCGAGGTAACGTATAGCTGATTTTACTTGCAATTTGGCGTTGTCCACTTCCAAGTATCTGGGTGGTGTAAACTCGGGATTTCTGGAGATGAACAGGACCTCCGTTTTCTTGTGTTGGATGCGCAGATTCTGAGAGAGGAGCCATTCGGATATGGCGTTGAAACACTGGTCAAGGGGGTAAAGTCTGGGCAGTCCAGGGATATTGGAAGGTACAGTAAGACATCATCTGCGTATATCATGCAACTCACATTGAATGATCTGATGATATTACGTGACTATTTCTTTCGCCTACCAGAGTAAGAACCTTTCTCTGGAGAGCCATGTCACAGCTCATAAGTGAGGGCCATGGCCGCCTCTATGGCTCATCTAAATTCTGTGTCCATCGACCAGATCTGTCGAGCAGCCACCTGGGCCTCGGTTCATACCTTCACAGCCCATTACTGCTTGGACAAGGACTCCCGCCGGGATGCCTTGTTTGGTCAGGCTGTTCTCAAACACCTGTTCCATTCTTAATCAACTCCTACCCCTCCATCCCTGGATAGATACCTGAGATCCATAGGAGGAGGTAGAACCCTTCCCAGGGTCCTCATATCCTTGGGGATCTCCCAGGCATCTTAGCTAGGGAGTCCCCATATGTGAAGACTCATTCCTGCTTGTTCCTGGAGATAGCACAGTTACTTACCTGTAACAGGTGATCTCTGGGAACAGCCGGAATAAGTCTTCACAACCCTCCCACCGTCCCTAGGAGTTGTATCTCTCTATCTGTCTTTCCTTTCCTCTCTCTCTTTTGTCTCAGCTTTAAAACTTGAACTGAGGAGAGGCGGTTAGGAAAGGGGGGAAGGCAGCGCGTAGGCGCTGTGGGATGCTCCCAAAAGCTTTCCTTTTTGGGAAGCTGGGGAGCGTTCCCGCGCAGGCTCCGTTGGTACCGACGTACCCATATGTGAAGACTTATTCTCCAGGACCAAGCAGGAAGTCAGTCCTCACTTATGGGTGACGTCGGCGCCGACGGAGCCCTCGCGGAGCAATTTTCCCCAGCTTTCAAAGAAAGCCTTTGGGAATTGCAGCGCGCATGCGCGGTCGTCTTCCCGCCCGAAGGTGCCATCTTAGCCAGTCTTCTTTTTTCCGCGGAGCCCTACAGACGTCCCCGTCTTGTCCCCGCGAAAAAGTTGATTTTCTTCTTTATTTTATCCTTTTTTCTTTCGGTTCGACGCCGATCGTTTTCCCGTCCGGACTCGCGACGCCGGTCTCGAGTCCTCTTACTTTTTTTCGGTTTTTCTGACTTAGTCAGCTTTCGTTTTCGTTTTCCCTGGCAGCCCGGTCCTTTGACCTCGCAGGGGCCCTTTTTCCCCCGATGGCTGCCAGTGGGTTTAAGCGGTGTGGTCGGTGTGACCGAAATATGTCACTAACCGACACACACGACTTTTGCCTCCGCTGCCTGGGCCCGGATCATGAGGAACTGATCTGTGGGCCCTGCAGCAAACTGTCCTCAAAGGCATTGAGAAGTCGGCGGCATCAGCGTGAGAGAATCTTCGCTGACCCCAGCCGTACCCGGACCTCGTCGGAGGCCTCCGTGTCAAAGGGCTCCAGCTCGGACCGTCGCCGGAGCTCCTCCGACCGGGGTTCTCCCTCCGGGGACCATCGTCGGAAGGAAAAACCCGCGAGGGCGGCGTCGGTGGACGCTCCTGGCTCCGCGAGGGCCAGGTCGCATAGCCCCGACATCCGCCCCGGGTCCTTGGAGAAGGAACACATCCCGAAGCGACCTCGCCTGGAGTAGGAGATGCCTACCCGGGTAAGGTCCTGTGGTCCTTCTGGACTCGCCTCCGCGACAGCCGACGTCGGGCCCCGAGTCGGGGGCTGCTGGGTCACCTGAGCTCGGACTCAGGTTGACGGCCATGGAGAGCAGACTGTCTGCCTTCATGGACCAGCATAGGGCACTGATCGCTGGCTTCGCTGGAGTCGCTTCCCAGACCGCCGGGACTTCGACGTCCAATTCGACCCCGGAGACCGAGCCGATCCTCGAGTCGAAGAGAACTCGAGTCATTCATCGGTCGAGGGCGCCCTCGGCCTCCCGGTCGGGACCGAGGTCGCCGACGCCGACTCCCACGCCGTCGGGGCGGCTGGCGCCGCACCCTGCGCGGGCCGACCCCACAGTGTCCGCGTCTGAGTCGGTCTGGGAGTCTGTAGAGTAAGAGTCACGTGATTCTTTCCGGTCTCGGTGTGTCCCATCGGACTCACCGGATGTCCGAGCCTCGGAAGCAGTCCCCCCCGGAGGATGCCCGGTTCTCGGACTTCGTTAGGGATTATGGCCAAGGCTTTGGCCTTCCCTGCGGATCCCGAGGAGGAACCTCGAGCCGCGGGCTTGACGCCCTCCAGTATGACTCTCCCGCGAGGGAACACTTTACTGTGCCGGTTCCTCCTATGCTGGAACGACTACTCTTCCGCATGTGGGAGAGTCCGGCCTCCTCGCCGGTCCTGAGCAAGCGGGTCGATTCTATCTATCGGGTCCTCAAGAGCCCTGGCTTTCAAAAGGCACAGCTGCCACCACCATTCCATGGTAGTGGAATCGGCCATGCATCGTCTTAAGAGCCAGAAGATGCACTCCTCGGTGCCTCCTGGAAGGGAGGCCCGTAACCTGGATGGCCTTGGCAAGAAGTGCTTCCAGGGCTCTATGCTCGCATGTCGTGTCCAGACTTACCAGCTATACATGGGCATGTATCTCCGGGATCTGGCTAAAGAGCTAGCCGGATTCTCCGCTGGTCTCCTCCGAGGAGCCCTTGCGGAGGTTCCTAGCCTTGTCCACAGGCATTCGGGAATGCTCAAAGTTCATGTCCCGAGCAGCCTATGATGGCTTTGAAGCCTCGGCTCGAGTAGCCGCAGCCGGCATCGGTGCCCGCCGACAGGCTTGGCTTCAGTCGTCCGACCTTGAACCCCTGGGTACAGGACAAGTTGGTCGATGTCCCCTGCCGAGGCAAAAACCTCTTTGGCAAGCCCATGGCGGAAAAGGCTGCACAAATTGAGACTGAGACTCTCACCAGGACCAGGCTTTCTAGGAAGACCTCCGCCCCTTCCCAGAAAAGAAGGGCTCGGGGAAAAAGTCCTTTTACCCGAGGAAGGCGGCTGCCTACAAACAATACCCCCATTATCAGGCCCCTGCAGCTCCCCAACAGGGCCAGCAGGACAAGGGACGGGGTAACGGGTCCCGTAGGCAGCAAGCCCCCAAGCCTGCACCACCAGCCCCTGCTCAGCAGGGTGGGGGCTATAGACTCGCTCAGAATAGCCTCTCACCCCCCGCTGGTTCCCCCCAGCACCGGAGGCCGGCTGGTTCACTTCGCCCACATGGTGGTCCAGCATCACCGCAGATGCCTGGGTGCTTCAGGTCGTGCGAGAAGGCTACCTTCTCCACTTCCATCAGGTCCCTCCCTCCTATTTTCCGGGAGAGCCTCCGCGCCCCCCTCTGCACAGGGAGTTTGCTCCTTCAGGAGTTAGCAGGTCTTCTGCAGGAACAGGCGGTGGAACCGGTGCCACACCACCTGAGAGGTCAAGGCTTCTATTCACGGTATTTTCTGATACCAAAGAGAACAGGGGGCCTCAGACCCATCCTGGACTTGCGCAACCTCAACAAGTTCCTTGTGCGGGAGAAGTTCAAAATGCTTACCCTTGGAATCCTTCTGCCCTACCTCCAGCAGGGAGATTGGCTATGCTCCTTGGATCTAAAGGATGCCTACACGCACATCCTCATCCACCCAAGCCACCGCCAATACCTAAGGTTTGTGGTGGCGGGAAATCATTACCAGTACAGAGTACTGCCCTTTGGCCTGTCCTCCGCACCGCGAGTCTTCACAAAATGTCTCGCGGTCGTGGCGGCCCATCTCCGGCTTCACGGCCTCTGTCTTTCCGTACCTCGACGACTGGCTCATCAGAGCAGCGTCCGCTCAGGAGGTCACCAACGCCACGTGCCGCACGGTGACTCTGCTGCAGCACTTGGGCTTTGTCATAAACTTCGCAAAGTCCACTTTGCTCCCCTCACAGGATCTCGAGTTCATCGGCGCTAGGCTGCACACTCCTCGGGCGCGAGCGTATCTACCCGCTCGACAGGGCTCAGCGGTTCATGGACCTAGCCGACCGCTTTCGCAGCCAGCCCCTGGTCTCCGCCAGGCGCTTCCTGAGACTGCTCGGCCATATGGCTTCCACTGTCCATGTGACCCCCAATTCCCGCCTGAATATGCGGTCCTGCTCAATGGTGTCTCCGCCGGCAGTTGCGACAGGCCACGGGCGGCCTCGCAGACCTAGTGCGCGTTTCCGAGCCGCTGATCTCGTCTCTCCGGTGGTGGCTCCGGCAGCCGAACCTGACATTCGGTATGCCCTTCCAGTCACCTCAGACGACCCGGGTGCTGACCACCGATGCATCCCTCCTGGGCTGGGGAGCGCATTGCCAAGAGGCGTACTCAGGGCCTCTGGACCACGTGGGAGTCTGCTCAGCAGATCAACTTCCTGGAGCTCCGGGCGATCCGCCTAGCTCTCAAGGCCTTCTCCCACCTGACTTCCCAACAGTCCGTCCTTGTCCAGACGGACAATCAAGTTGCCATGTTCTACGTGAACAAACAGGGGGGCACGGGCTCCTTTCTCCTCTGCCGGGAGGCTCAGAAGCTCTGCTCTTGGGCCGTCAGTCACGGCATTCTCCTCAAGGCAGTTTATCTCCCGGGCCAAGACAATTGCCTTGCGGAAAAAACTCAGCAGGGTCCTCCAGCCGCACGAATGGCGTCTGGATCCCTTGGTAGTTCAGAAGCTCTTTCCTCAAGTGGGGCCTCCCCACGATGGATCTCTTTGCCAGTCCTCGCAACCGGCAGCTTCCTCGCTTCTGCTCTCGTCTGCCACACCCCCTTCGGGTTTGCGGCGGACGCCTTTCTGGTCTCATGGTCGGGGAGCCTTCTGTATGCTTTCCCTCCCATCCCGCTGGTCTCTCGGACTCTTTTCAAGGTTCTCCGAGACAAAGCCTTTTTGATCCTGGTGGCCCCTCGCTGGCCCAGACAGCCGTGGTTTCCGCTCCTGCTGCAACTGGCGGTGGAGGGGTCCGGTCCCTCTGGGAGTACAACCGGATCTCCTCACTCAGGATCAGGGGTCCCTACTGCACCCCAACCTCAGGTCTCTGAACCTCATGGCCTGGCTGCTGAGAGGGTAGTCCTTGCTCCCCTTCTCCTGCCGGCGGAGGTGGAGGAGGTCGTCCTGGCTTCGCGATGCCCTTCTACCCGCAAATGCTACGCCCTTAAATGGCGTCGCTTTGCGGTCTGGTGTACCCAAACAGTCGCCGGATCCCTTCTCCTGCCGGGTGTCGGTGATCTTGCAGTACCTGCTACACCTCTCTAATCTGGGACTTAAGTCCAACTCCGTCAAAGTTCACCTCAGTGCTCTTTCGGCACATCATGTACCGGTGGACGGTAGAACCTCTCTCCAGCGACCCTCTCGTAGCGAGGTTTCTCCGAGGTCTTCTTCTACTTAAACCACCTCTGCGCCCGCCAGCGCCGGACTAGGACCTGAATGTGGTTTTGCAGCGGATCACCTGTCCGCCTTTTGAACCTATGGCCTACATGTTCTCTCCGTTTTCTGTCTTGGAAAACACTGTTCTTGATAGCCCTCACTTCCGCTAGGCGCGTAAGTGAATTGCCAGGCCCTCGTGTCTGATCCCCCCTACACTCTGTTCTACAAGAATAGGGTAGTCCTACGGACTCACCCAAAGTTTCTGCCTAAAGTGGTCTCCCCTTTTCACATCAATCAGGAGGTGGTACTTCCAACCTTCTTTCCCAGACCACACTCCAGCCGAGCTGAGACGGTCCTCCATACCCTGGACTGTAGAAGGGCATTGAACTTCTACCTTGACCGTACGCGGGAGCACCGTACAGCTGCTCAGCTTTTTGTGTCTTTTGACCCCAATAAAATTGGGACTCCCGGTCTCCAAGCGTACACTGTCCATCTGGGTAGCGGACAGTATCTCTTGGGCTTATGGGGCCGCCGGACTCGCCATAGAAAGTCGAGTCACGGCTCATTGAGTTCGGGCAAAGGCCACGTCAGTGGCTTACCTCCGCTCTGTTCCGCTGGCAGACATCTGCCGGGCCGCTACTTGGTCGTCGAGCCAGACTTTTGCGGTCCATTACTGTCTCGAGAGGGAGTCCCGTAGGGACAGTGCTTTCGGACAGGCAGTCCTCCGTAATCTCTTTGAGGTCTGAGCAACTCCTACCCTCCATCCCGGATGTGGGCTACGGTGGGTGATAATTCAGCGAAGATTCTATCCTTCTGTGCTGCTGAGCTAGAGGGAGCTCATTTTTGTGATTTGGGTCTCGGGTAGCATTGAGCTTGGGAGTCCAATACGTGAGGACTGACTTCCTGCTTGGTCCTGGAGAAAGCGTTGTTACTCACCTGTACCTGGTGTTCTCCTGGAGCAGCAGGAATCAGTCCTCACTACCCTCCCTCCTCCCCTTGGAGTTGCAATCGTCTGCTTATGTTCTTTTTGCAAATTTTTATGCTGTCTTTTTGGCTATGTCATCTGACTGGCTAAGATGGCACCTTCGGGCGGGAAGACGACCGCGCATGCGCGCTGCAATTCCCAAAGGCTTTCTTTGAATGGTGGGGAAATTGGCTCCGCGAGGGCTCCGTCGGCGCCGACGTCACCCATAAGTGAGGACTGATTCCTGCTGCTCCTGGAGAACACCTGTTACAGGTGAGTAACTACGCTTTCCTGCTGTTCCCAGAGATCATTGTTACAGGTAAGTAACTGTGCTTTCTTGTATATGGATACTGCAGCAGGGATGTGCCAATCAACATTTAGCATATTGAAATCCTTTATCCGTAGCACTTCCTCTTTCCTGGCAATGCTGCATATATCTTCAGTTAACTCTCTGTCCACCTCTTCCTCTTGTGGGGGAGGTCTGTGTATCAAGCCCATGTAAATAGATTTCTCTTTCCTTCTTTCTAGTTTAAGCCACAGTGCCTCCTCTCCCTTTTTAAGCTCTGTAATTCCAAAGCTTTAATATTTTTTACAAATAGTGCCACTCCTCTCCTCCTTCCTTGCAACTATACTATGATTTGTTGCAGAAAATTGGAGATATTATGTAAAAATGTGCCCTTGAGCTGCATGAAACCAGGTGCTGTGTTGTAAGTGCATAATGCACAATGCGGGTAGTTATCCAGAAGTTAGGGCTTGCATTGTTTTTAAATCCTATGTTAATAAAATCTTTGAATAGACATGTATCTAATGTACAGTAATAAAAATGGAAGTTGAAATGGCAGAATTATAGCAGTGTTATTTCTTCTTTCCCTGTAGAATGCCAGATCCTGCCCAGTTGATCGTATTATCTTCAGCTGTATTTGCATTCGTGCGACACTTTGGTGGCAAAGTCTTGAAGAAGGCAAGTGTGGGTTTTTTTTTGTTTTGTTTTTAAATTTTACTTTTTATTTATATTTATATTTAAATTAAGTCAGCAATCATCATAATTCAGTATTTCTTTGCCTGTGCTAAATGTAAAGCACAACAGAAGGCATCCATAAGAGTGAAATGTCTGGAGAACCAAAAGAGCCTCCACCTGAGTGGACAACGTACAGAAAAAGACGGAAAAAAAGGAGAGCACTTCTAGACAGCAAATAAGTTGAGCTAAGTCATGCATCCAGAACATACCAGTTCTATTTTTAGCCTATTTGGGAGGATTTCTTAAGAATAAGAAAACTATTTTTATTTACATTTTGCATGAATGACTTAGATATACCAGCTGGAATACAGCCAAGAGAGAGGTCTGTAAACCCCAGCCTTTTGAACAAAGAGTATAAGGAGCAAGGTGACAAGCCACCCCGTGGAAGTATAAATATAGTTGGAGTGTCAAAGGGGGGGACCTAATAATAAGTCTCTGTATTCCACGGTGTGGCTTGTCCCTTGTTCCTTATACTCTTTTGATGTTTGCGAATGCATAGACTGAGCGCCAGCCTTTTGGCCTACCTGCTGTGAGCTAAAATCAAGGAAACTTTTTAGTTCAAAGAATCAAAATGCTTTTTCCAAAAATATTTTTAGAACCCAGTTTTATCAGATTTGTATACAAACTTCACAAGTTGAGTGGATTTCTCGAGGAAAAAGTGTCTTTCTCCAGGAAAAAAGTCTTTCTCCGGGAACAAGCAGGAAGTCGGTCCTCACATATGGGTGGACGACGCCGACGGAGCCTGCGCGAAGCAAATCCTCAGCTTTCAAAGAAAGCCTTTGGGATTACTACCCACGCATGCGCGGTCCCTTTCTCGCCCAAGGGTGCCATCTTGTCCACTCTCCCTTTTTCTGCGGAGCCCACCAGATGTCTGTTTTCCCCCCGGAAAAAGTTGATTTTTTTTTTTTAGTGTTTTTCTCGTTTCCGGTCTTGCCCTGGTACCTTTCTCCAGCCCCAACCTCGGTGTCTCGGTATCGGGGTCGATTCTTTTTACTCTGTTTTATTTTCTTTTGGCGTCTCCGTGCCCTTTTTCTCCGCTGGCAGCCCAAAAGGTCTTCGATCTTGCTGGGTTCTTTTTCCCCCCATGGCTACCAGCAGCTTCAAAAAGTGTGATCTGTGTGGTAAGATTATGTCCCTAACCAACATGCATGACTGCTGCCTCTGGTGCCTCGGCCTGGACCACGACCCAGCAGTCTTCCAAGGCCTTGAGGAGCCCTCAGCAGCAGCATGCAAAATTTTTCCCGACTCCCCGATGCCTCCGAGATCCAAGACCTCATCTGAGGCCTCGACAACTCAGGAGGAGCACACTGAACCCGAGCGGCGTCGTGGTTCCTTGGAGAGGTGGTCTCCCTCAAAGGAACCGAAGAGGAATTAGAAGCCCTTGAAGGCTGGGCCAGGTCACAGAGCCCTGGACATCTGCTCGAGTTGTCGGAGAGGGAGCAGCCGGCCAGATCTTCGGGATGATTCCTGTGGTGGACCGGCCTTGGCAGGTAGACAGTCCTTGTCGAGGATTCCCCTCCTGGGTAGCTTGCGTTGGGCCCGAGTCCCTCGGTGCCCACACCTTAGGCTGTGGAGCCACCAGGACTGGTGTCCAGGATGGCGGCCTTGGAGCGCAGTGTGACTGCCTTGGACCAGCAGTAGGCGCTGATGTCCGTAACGTCCGGTTCCTCTGCCCCGACCACCGGGCGTTTGACATCGACGACATCATCAGAGGCCGATCCGATCCTTGAGGCCATGTGGGCCCGAGTAGATCCTCGGCCAAGTTCTCGTTCGGTTTCCCGCTCGTTGGGGCCGAAGTCATTGCTGATGAGTCTCCCAGGCTCGGGGCATATGGTGCCAGGGCCCTTGAGGTCCGAGGAACACCACGATGAGTCCTCTGGAATGTTCTGATTGGGAAGATGAGTCCCCGAACACTCTAGGGCACCGAGATGTACCTTCCGCTTCCCCGGTCTCTGAACCTCAGAGAAGTTCCCCACTGGAGGATATGGGCTTATTGGACCGTCAGACATGTCCAAGGCCTTAGTCTTTCCTACTGAGCCGAGGAGGATCCTTGGGCCGACGTGCTAGAGATCTTCCAATACGAACCTCCTCACCGGGAATCAATCACGGTGCCCATTCCTCCCATCCTGGAGCGGCTTATGTTCCGCATGTGGGAGACACTGGGCGTCGGTTGCCGGTGGTCAGCAAGCTGCTCGACTCGATGTATCGAGTCTGCGGAGCCCTGGGTTTCAGAAGTCATAGCTGCCGCACAACTCCATGGTTGTGGAGTCAACCATGCGTCCAATGAAGAGTCAGAAGATGCACTCCTTGGTGCCCCCCGGCAGGGAGGCCTACACCTTAGCTGCCCTCAGCAGAAAGTGCTACCAGGGTGTGATGCTGAATTGCTGGATCCAGGCCTACCAGCTGTACATAGGCATGTACCTGAGGGACCTGGCGAGGGAATTCGCCGGGTACTCAGTTGGTCTCTCCGAGGACCTTTGCAGCGCTTCAAGAGCCTGTCCAAAGCCGTCTGTGAGTGCTCCAAATTTATGTCTATGGTGGCCTATGCGGGTTTTGAGTCGGCGGCCCGGGTAGCCGCGGCAGCATGGTTGCACGCGCTGCCAAGCTTGGCTCCAGTTGTACGACCTCAAGCAATTGGGTACAGGACACGTTGGTCGATGTTCGTATCAAGGGGAGAACCTCTTCATCAAGCCCATGACCAATAAGGTCACAGAGCTGGAGACCAAGTTCATGACGAGGACTAGGCTCTCCAAGAAGACCACTGCCCCTCCCCAAGGGAAGGGCTCAGATAAAAAAGCCCTTTTATCCGAGGAGGTCCACTGCTTACTGAAACTCTCACCTTAGCATGGCTTCCCTGGCTCCCCAGCAAGGGCAGCAGGCCAAGGGACAAGGGCATGGCCTGCATAAGCAGAAGGCTCCCAAGCCCCAGCTCCAGATCTGGCCCAGCCAGGATGGAGTTTTTGACTCCGACAGCATAGCCCCTCTCCCCACACAGAGATCAGCAGCCTACAGGGTGTCGCCTCACCCTTTATGCCCACAGGTGGGGAGCTATAACCACCGACTCCTGGGCATTAAAGGTGGTCAGGGAGGGTTACCTCCATCTGAGCCAAGTATCCTCTACACTACTTCCCAGGATAGCCCCTCAGGTCTCCCCTACACTGGGACCTTCTTCTGAAGGAGTTGGCAGGTCTTCTCGAGGAGCAAGTGGTGGAACCGGTGCCCCCACCACCTCAAGGGTAAGGGATTCTACTCCAGGTACTTCCCCGTGCCAAAAATCCTCGACCAGCGCAACCTCAACAAATGTCCTGGTGAGGGAGAAGTTCAAGATGCTCTCCCTTGGAACATTGCTGCCTTACCTCCGCCAGGGAGACTGGCTATGCTCCTTAGACCTAAAGGATGCTTATTCTCACATCCTAATCCACTCAAACCACAGGCAGTATCTACACTTTGTGGTGAGAGGCAATCATGTCCAATTACAGGATGCTTCCCTTTGGCTAGCCTTGGCCCTCAGGGTATTCACAAAGTGTCTGCAGTGGTCGCGCCTTTCTCAGGCTCCAGGCGTATTTGTCTTCCTCTGTCTCGATGACTGGCTCATAAAGGGCACTACAGCCCCGATGTGCAGCAAGCAACGACACGCACCACCCAGGTCCTGCAGCACTTGGGCTTCGTTATAAACTACCCCAAGTCTAACCTTTGCCTGACGCAAGGGCTGGAATTCATTAGGGCAAGAATCAACACCCTTCGGTCGAAAGTCTTCCTGCCCGCAGACAGGGCAGACAGACTCATGGCGCTAGCCATGGATATGCAGCACCGTCGCTCTGTGCCAACCAGGTTTCTTCTGCACCTTCTCGGGCACATGGTCTCCACGGTGCATGTCACTCCAGATGCTCGCCTCCATTTGCGAACAGCACAGTCATGCCTCAGGGACGAATGGTCCCAGGCCACGAGCCACCTCCAGGACAGAGATTCCAAGTGACCCGGCAGCTGGTAAAGTCCCTGATCTGGTGTCTGTCGCCCCAGCACTTCAGGCGGGCATGCCTTTCCAGACCCCCAACCACTCGAGGGTCCTCTCTCATGCGGGGCTGAAGTCTAACTCAGTGCCCTGGCGGCGAACCACCATCAGGTGGACGGGAAAGCCCCTCTTGGCCCATCCAGTGGTGTCCTGCTTCCTACGGGGCCTACTCCTATCTAAGCCCCCGGTTTGCCCCCGGTGATTGAATGGGATCTCAATGTGGTTTTTGGAGCAGCTCACCCTGCCACCATTCAAGCCCCTGGCTACTTGCCACCTTCGCTATCTCATTTGGAAGGTGGTTTTCCTGATCGTGCTCACTTCTGCCCATAGGGTAAGCGAGCTCCAGGCCCTTGTGGCTGTGGTGCCTTGCACCAGGTTTTAAAAGAATAAGGTGGTGCTTCGCATGCATACCAAATTCCTTCCGAAGGTGGTCTCTTTCCACCTCAACCAGGAGGTGGTCCTCCCTACCTTCTTTCCCAGGACCGCACGTCAGTTGGGCAGAGACGGTCCTCCATACCTTGCTGTAAGAGGGTCTTGTCCTTCTATATCCAACACACTCAAGGCCACCGAAACGTGTCTCTCAGCTTTTCATTTCTACGATCTCAGTAAGCTGGGGGAGGCGATGTCCAAGCGTATGCTGTCCACATGGGTGGTGGACTGTATTGCCCGGGCCTATGAGGAGGCGAGGCTTCCGTTGGGAGGCCGGGTCATGGCACACTGGGTCAGGGCTATGGCAACCTCAGTAGCCAGCCTGTGTTAAGTCTGCTAGCAGACATCTGCCAGGCTGCCACCTGGTCTTCAGTCCATACCTTCGCATATCATTACTGCCTGGATAGAGAGACCAACGGGACAGTGCCTTCGGTCAGGCCGTGCTTCGTAAGCTTTTCGGGGTCTAGGCAACTCTTACTCTCCGACCCTTCTGTGTTCAGGCTACTGGAGTGCTAGTCCCATGGGACACAGGGGTCCTGGTTGATCTGTTTATACGGACTTCATTACTGCTGCTTGTGGCTCTCCACGAGGGAACCCTTTTTTGGGCTATAGGTTTTGGTAGCCTGTAGCTGGGGAGTCGCATATGTGAGGACCGACTTGCTTGTTCCCGGAGAAAGTATAGTTACTCACTGTAACAGGTGTTCTCTGGGGAAAGCAAAAATCAGTCCTCACAACCCTCCCTCCTCCCCTTGGAGTTGCAGTCATACCAACTTTATTTGTTTTTGCCGTCTTTTAGATATGTCATTGATTGGGCAAGATGGCACCCTTAGGCGGGAAGGAGACCACGCATGCATGGTAGCAATCCCAAAGGCTTTCTTTGAAAGCTGGGGATTTGCTCCGCACGGGCTCCATCTGCAACCAATGTCACCATATGTGAGGACTGATTCCTGCTGTCCCTGGAGAACACCTGTTACAGGTGAAGTAAACTACGCTATCTCAATTCCTGGGTCAAACTCAAGGAATTATCTGCTCCTTTGTTCTACCTTTAGGATAAAACACTGTGGTTGTTGGAAGGAGATTCTTCTTGGATACCTGAAAGTTTTTCAATTGCTTATCACATTTTTTTGGACTGGAGTTTCCTCCTGTCCTTTTGGGTGTCTAATTTAATTGGCACTGTTCTCTACTGGGGCTGTAATCCTTTTAAGCCTATTTTGTAACTGCTAGTATCCCGAGTGGAGGAGTAGCCTAATGGTTAGAGCACTGGCTTGGTAACCAAGAGACCAGGATTTGATTCCCTTTAGTACTCCTTGTGGCCATGTGCAAGTCACTTAACCTTCCATTGCCTCGGAAGAAAGGCATGGCATTCTACGTCCAAGAAAACCCAGGGACTGCTGAGTCACCAGGATTCAGCATGGACTTGAAGGCACACATTGCATTTTCTTGGAGTGGAGCCAAGTAGCCTAGTGGTTAGAGCAACAATCTAGTACCCAAGAGATCAGGGTTCGATTCCCATTTGCGGTCCTTGTGATCTTGGCGAGTCACTTTACCCTCCATTGCCTTGGAAGAAAAGGCCTGGTAACCTCTTCTGGTCCTTTCCTTGCCAAGGAAAGCCCAGGGGCTGCTGGGTCTCCAGGAGTCAGCATTGGCTTAACAACACTTAAAAGAAAAAAAAAAAGTATCTTGTGATATTTATAATTACCATTCTGTCTAACTCAATTGCTGTGTTAGTCCTTTAACTAGAACTCATGAGCCACAGCTCCATTCATCACTTAATGTGTGCACCTAGTCTGGGCAATCATGTGCTACTGTGGTGTAGTGGCTGGGATTCTCCTGCGCCAACTGTAAATGCGGTCTGTACAGCATCCTTGACCCCTTTTTGGCTTAATCTCCTACACAGCAGCATGAAGTGGCCCAAGTGTCCTTTAACCTATACGCATACTTTTAGGTCATTTTAGATGTGTACGGCATTGTATTTATATGTGGTGGATGGGGGTGGCACGGACTAGCCATGTCTTCCTATCTTTCAGTTCATCCTTCTCCTAGTTGTGTGAAGTAAAGCAAGATATGAGATGAATTACTTAATATGATCTCTATTTTGAGAGTGATATCAGTGTATGGCGTATACTATTGGCAAGGAGAGCCTGTTTATTCTCTCTACATCACATAATAGATGGCTGAGGGACAAGGGATAACAGCTAAATAGCATTCCTGGTGTTACAGATTCCTGTTGAAAACAGAACAGCCCAGGATGAGGAAGAGTATGATATAACAAAACTGTCAAGTGTGTGGTAGAAGTGACAGAGAAGACGCCGCTGCTCTGTGCTGGCTGTGACTCTGGGTAAGGAGGACCTAGTTGGCAATTGGAGGGCTTCACACTGAGAGGTTGGGAAAAGTATCTATTCTGGGTAGTACAAGCAGAGCTTCATTAGCACTGATCATAATATATAGAGGTGATAGTACAGAACGTAAGTGCAGCCCTTCAGTGCTGATTCTATTGTAGAGGAGAATCTGAATGGAGATTCGTACCACCCTAGACAAATCTGCATGTAATACATCCAAGGACACCATGACTCTGCTTCAGGTAACCCATACTTATGCTTTTCTTACTCTTCTTTGTTACTGGAATGCTGGTATAGAGTCGCGGGCCGAGCCCCCCACCAGGTTAAACTCTGTTGCACACAACTTCTGATGCTGTAATTATCCACGGAACACAGCAGGGAATGTAGTCTTCACCTATGGGTATCGTCAGTACCGAACGGAGCCTGGCATGGGAACGATCACCAGCATCCAATTAGAAAGCTTTGGGAGGCTACCACAGCGCTCTGGGTGCACTTACAGCCTTTCCCAACTGCCTCTCTCCAGTTCTTCGTTTTTCCCGCGGTCGTGTTACTGTCACCGCAGAAAGGTTTTTCTCTATTCTTTCTTTTTTGTGCGTCACGTCTGCCTTCATCAACGCTATTACAGGTACCGCTGGTTCTCTTTTCTTCTTTCTTTTCTTTCGCTTTAAAAAAAAAAAAAAATTCTATATTTTTCCAAAATTTTCTTCCCAGGTGCATGCGCCATTTTGGGGCCTTGGGCCCAAAATTGCCTCCACTGTGGAAAAACCCACTTTGGGTTTCCAAAATGTGCACCAAGTGTGGGGGGTACCATCTCCGTCAATGACACTGATTGGTGTCTTGAAAGGTTTGGGTCCTTGACCACTTCCATTTGCGAGGTATTGCTTGTGCCATGATGTCTGAGGGGTAGACAAAACACGAGCTGCAAAGCTCAGCGCCCCTTTTTCCCTCAGGATGGCCAGCTTCTGTGGCATCGGACGTCTTCAAGGCGTCGTCTTCCTCCAATGGATCTCAGGTAAACTAAACGTTAAGTCTAGTCGGTACTCAAAGGGTAGATTCTCCTTCCAATGCAGCGAGGATGGCCTCTGGCGTTGCCCTTGAGGGTTCTGCTACGGGCAAAGTGGCCCGGCGGGAGGCTTCAGCTTCAAAGGAATTATGGGGGCTCCAGGATGTTCATCGAGGCCTAAACCATCGGCACAGAACTACTGGATTGCATTGCTCTGAGGGTACCGGCTGCTTCCTGGTTAACGCTACCCAGGCATTGGCAGCGTCGATAGACAAGAGGTTCCTGGATATTGAACGCAGTAGGGTGGCTCTACTTGCGGCATCGAAACCATCGGAAACAGCGGGTCAGGGAAAGTTCAAAACCGGTACCAGTACCAGCTAGCATCGACATTCCCCCCCCGGTGTCGGCTTTGCCAGCACCCAGGCATTGGATGCCTTCCAGTGCCAATACACCGATACCGATTTCCACCGGTACCGACTTTGATCGGTATGGGTATCGGACTATTCAAGAGCATCCGGACAGACGGTACTTCGAAACCTCGGAGGACTCCGAGGATTCTGACAGCTCTGCCGGTCCCGGTATACTTCTCATGGCGGAGCCTTCCTCTCCTAAACGTAGGATGTCTCCTCCAGAAGATGTCTCCGTTCAGGATTTTATCAGGGAGGTGGCTCGAGGGCTGTCCACTTACTGTGGCGCCTGAAACAGAGCCCAGAGAGATAAGGCGGTGGAGCTTTTACAATATCCCAAACGTCCTAAGGAGGCCAGCTACTCTGCCTATCTCATGTTGAGAATGTGGGAGACACATCTTACCACCTCTAATCACTATCGCAGACTGGATACCATGTATCGAGTCCCTCCTTGTCCTGGTGCTTCCAGAGGAAAACTCAGCTTCCGCACCTACTATTGTAAGTGAAATCAGTTATGAGAAGGATCAGGAGTGCAAAGAGGCATGGCTCTAATCCTACAGGACGGTGAGTGTTAGAACATGGATGCCTTGGGACGTCGTCCTTTCCAGGCTTCCATGCTTTCTGCCAGGATAAGTTCCTATATTTTATATATGGGAATGTTCCTTAAAGAAGGCACAGGAGACTTGGAGATTTTAAGCCATCTCCTTCCTGATGACAAGAGGCAGGATGTGCTAACACTAAGACTAAACATGCCCAGGATGTTTTTACGTTTGTCCAATCGTGCAGCTTTTGACTGTTGTGAGTGGATAAGCAGACACTCTGCCATTGTCATAGGTGCACGTAGAATTGCCTGGCTTCAGGCATCCGATTGGCAGCTCTGGGGGCAGGACAAACTGGGCAATATCCCATGTACAGGTGAGAACCCTATTGGGCAAAAAATTGGCAAGAAAAAAGCCGATAAGTTGGATGATGACAACTCCACTATGGATAGGTTATCCAAAGCCCAGCTGATCCTGCAAGAAAGAAGAAGCTTTCAAGACAACCATTTCTTCTCATAGAGGTTTTTTATCCATCTTATTCCCAGCAGGAACTCTTCTGCAGGTCAGCCTGTCCGGAAAGGTCAGCAAAAACCTAAACAAAGGAAAGGAAACGACTGCCCACAAGCCTCAAACGTGTCAGCAGTCTACAGCCTCACCAAGGCCTTTGAATTTCATCTAGAGAACCTAGCATTCATGGGACCTCAATGGTCCAGAGCCTTCCACCATTCCCAGAAGGTTGTGTCACTTTGATCCAGATGGGGGCAGATAACAGCAGAACATTGGGGACAACGCCAATTATAAACGAGGGGTACAAGATTCAGTTCTGTGCATGCCCCCTCCCACAATGTAAAGACCAGTTCAATTATCAGAAATCTCTCATCAACCTGTTCGATCAAGAGGTCACTATGCTT
>CM066047.1:127530252-127678864 GCA_033557465.1 Ichthyophis bannanicus
AGACAGTCCGCATTCATACGGACAAAGCAAGTAGCCATGTTTTACAGAAACAAAGCAAGGAGGAACGGGCTCTCTGTCCGCGTGGCAACGAAGCGTTTAAGATTGTGGGCCTTCCGCCGAGAGCATCAAATCCATCTCCTGGCAGTATACCTCACAGGAGTTCAAAACTCTTGGGCAGACCAGACTCAGTCGATGTGCTGCTTCCACACGAATGGTCCCTGCACATGGAGCAGTTACTCAGAATCTTCCAAGAATGGGGAACCCCGGACATAGACCTCATTGCAAGTCCGTGGAATGCCAAACTTCCCCGGTTCTGTTCCAGAATTCCGTGTCCAGGGAGTTCAGCAGGCCAAGGATGCCTTCCTCCTCATTGGGGTTCAGGGCTTCCTGTATGCATTGTCCACCCATTCCCTTGATTCCCAAGACTCCTGTTCAAACTCCAGAGGGATACAAGATCTATGATCCTCATAGCTCCACGCTGGCCAACACGCCAAGTGTGGTACCCTCTACTTCTGCATCTCTCCCAAGCCCCCTCCCTGGACTTGGGAAGCTGCTCCAGAACCTTCTGTCCCAGGAAGAAGGGACTTTGTTGCACCAAAACCCGCAAGTCCCTACACCTCAGAGCTTGGTTACTGAAGGCCTAGGACCTGCAAGACTGGAATCTTTATTCAACAAGTGAAGGAATATTCCTCCATGCCTTCCAGAAAACCTTCCCACCAGGCGTTCTTATGCTTTTAAATGGAAACGGTTTTCCATTTGGTGTGCTGAAAAGGGTCTTGACCCTTTGAGCACTACCTTTGAATTCTCTGTTTAAGACTAATACTTTCCTGCCTCTTTCCAATGCAGGCCTTAAAACAAATTCAGTAAGAGGTCCATTTTGAGTGCTATTGCAGCATCCCTTAAGCCCATCAATGGACAACCTATTTCCTCTCATCCTCTCATTGCAAGATTCATGAGAGGCCTAACTTTAACTAAACCTCCCATTAGGCCTCCGGTGGCATGGGACTTAAATTTGGTTCTTGGTCAGCTTATGAAGCCACCTTTTGAACCCTTAGCCACTACCTCCTTGAAGTTTCTTTCCTGGAAGGTTTTATTTTTCTCATTGCAGTCACTTCAGCTCGCCGCATCAGTGAACTGCAGGCATTAGTGGCTAATCCACCTTATACAAGGTTCCATCATGATAAGGTAGTCCTTATGACAGATCCACACTTTATGCCTAAGTGGTCTAACCTTTTCATCTTAATCAAGAGGTATATTTACCTGTCTTTTTTCCAGCTCCTCATGCATCCAATGCAGAGAAGATCCTTCATACTCTGGATTGTAAAAGAGCTCTTGCTCTTTACTTACAAAGGACACAGCAACATAGAAATTCTTCCCAGCTTTTTGTTGCTTTTGATCCTTCTCATTTGGGACTTCCAGTCTCTAAGAGAACACTGTCCAATTGGATTGCTCAGTGTATCTCTTTCGCCTACCAGAGTAAGAACCTTTCTCTGGAGAGCCATGTCACAGCTCATAATGTGAGGGCCATGGCCACCTCTATGGCTCATCTAAATTCTGTGTCCATCGACCAGATCTGTCGAGCAGCCACCTGGGCCTCGGTTCATACCTTCACAGCCCATTACTGCTTGGACAAGGACTCCCGCCGGGATGCCTTGTTTGGTCAGGCTGTCCTCAAACACCTGTTCCATTCTTAAACAACTCCTACCCTCCTTCCCTGGATGGATGCCTGAGATCCATATGAGAGGAAGTAGACCCTTTCCCAGGGTCTCATATCCTTGGGGGATCTCCCAGGCATCTTAGCTAGGGAGTCCCCATATGTGAAGACTCATTCCTGCTTGTTCCTGGAGATAGCACAGTTACTTACCTGTAACAGGTGATCTCTGGGAACAGCAGGAATAAGTCTTCACAACCCTCCCACCTCCCCTAGGAGTTGTATCTCTTTTTCTATCTTTCCTTTCCTCTCTCTCTCTATTGTCTCAGCTTTAAACTCGAACTGAAGAGAGATGGTTAGGAAAGGCGGGAAGGCAGCGCGCAGGCGCTGTGGGATGCTCCCAAAAGCTTTCCTTTTTGGGAAGCTGGGGAGCGTTCCCACGCAGGCTCCGTCGGTACCGACGTACCCATTATGTGAAGACTTATTCCTGCTGTTCCCAGAGATCACCTGTTACAAGTAAGTAACTGTGCTTTCTCTCCTCTCCTTTTTGAAGAAAGAAGAGGAGTAACAACTAATAAAAAGGTAGGCTATGCCCTTCACCTTGACAGTTTTTCCTGTACGAGGATATCTCATAGTTTTGACTGCAAGGGGGCTTTATCTTTTTCAGAGACTTAACAAATTGTAAGTCTTCTCAACTCTGTATTACTTTCTATCCCTCTTAGTCGAGACATTCAGTCTAAGAGTGATACTATTCAACTGGAGGGCTTACTTTTTAAGCCCATAGGATTTTCTTCAATACCTACTCCATTAAGTGATTTCCATACAGAGTTTTTTTCCCCTTTGCAATCTGCTCAAATATTTCTTTTAAGATAGCTTATCAGATCATAATTGAGTTTTACCACTCCCAATTATGTCTGTCAGTCCTTTTCCAATCTATAGGACCTAACCTTTTCTCCTGCCTTAATAACAAATAATTCCAAGAGAGGTTCCAAAACCTACTTGGACAATTTATCATTGCAGGCAACCGGCCTGCCTACTATTCTTAGCCATCTTCAATTCTTTTTGGCTCCAACAGAATAGATTAGGTTGCATACTGCAATTAAACAGTCAGATCTCACCTAACCAACCTCCAATATGCTCTCTGCAATTATACAAAAAAGCTCTGCAACTATGGGCCTTTGCCAGAGAGCGTCAGAGCCATTCCTAGTAGGTAACTTCCAGATGTTTAAAAAGGCTTTGCCCAGTCATGCTCCCACATGACTGGTTTTTCCTACTCTTACCATCTTCCTTAAAATTTCCTTTTAAGGAAAAGGAACCAGGGCTTAGACCACGTGAAAGCATAAAGAATTGCTCAATTCCCTGGGTTGTTCCACATCTCCAGTGGAACTCTTACAACGGGATACATTCCTTTTCACTGCAGTCAGTCCTTGTCAGTGCATTCCTTCTAATTCACAATACTTCATTGAAGCTTATGCTGAACAAAGAACGCATGATACCCATATTGCCCTCATAGAGGGGCAAACATGGTATCCCCTTATATTGCGTCGTCTTCTCCACACTGAAGTTATAGAAGGATCCAGACTTGTTGTCTTAAGACTAAGGATCTCCTCTGCACACCTTCACATAGGTCCCATTTCTGGTTATTCAAAGGCTAGAATTTTTAAAGAAATCTAGACCTCTCCTTCTAAGTAAGAACATTCCACTGGTTTCCATGTAACCTTCTCCATGGTTCTTCCATGTGTAACCAGAAAGAAATTCTCTATCTATATTCTCAAGCAGATCTTACCCCTTCTTGTTATTAAGTGAATCTCTTTATATATCTCTGACTCTGAAAGATTTGTTACTGTCCATATTAATGCTGTTCCAGCATACCATAGCATTTTAAATGGACAGCCAATTTCTATGGTAATGAAAAACTACCTTCTTTTACTGTAACCTTTCCGGTTACGTTGCATCTGAAGCTCTCTATGTAAAGTCATTATCCTAAGTGACATCACTTAGGGAAGACATTACTGATCTTCAAGAAGTTGGAGGCTACACTGTCTACTACAAATGTTTGTTTCTTTCATTTGGATAGAGGGGTCTTAAAGACCCATCCTTTTTCTTCAAGCCAGTCAGATTTATCTCCTCTCTTTCCTGAGAGCCTTATTCTGCTCCAAGGGACAAAGAGCTTCAAACTTTGGCCTACAGAAGCTTTAGCTTCTCCTCCAAAGTCCAACCTCATTAAACTCCCCCAATTTTTTCTTCTGGGATTAGTTTCTAGCCATTAAGGCTTCTGACCTCTGCTTGTATTGCAAAATTTATTTTCCTCTACTTCACAGTGAGGTAATTGCTTTGAGGATAATGTACTGGCTCTTAGCACCAGACCCATTTTAAGCCTTAACAAATACTTTTGCAATGTTTTTGAGTAAGGTCCACATTAGAAAATTGGAATTCAATATTTACTGACATTTATGATCTACACAAGGACTCCCCTCTAGACGCCTTGTTTAGTCAAGCTGTTCCACAGCACACCCTTTTTAATTCAACTCCTACCCTCCATCTCTTGGATGCCTGAGGTTCTGGGAAATAGCATGGCCCATCTATTAGATTTGCAACATGCTGGGACCTCCTGTAGGCATCTCTAGCTTGGGAGTCCCCGTATGTGAAGACTCCATTCCTGCTTGTTCCTGGAGATAGCACAGTTACTTACCTGTAACAGGTGATCTCTGGGAGCAGCAGGAATAAGTCTTCACAACCCACCCACCCTCTCTAGGAGTTGTTCTCTCTCTCTCTCTCTAATTTGTATACTTCCCTCCTTCGGTCTCAGCTACAAACCCAACTGATGAGAGGGAAGTGAATGGGCGGGAAGGCAGCGCGCATGCATGTGGGATGCTCCCAAAGGCTTTCTTTTTGTACGTTGGGGAGCGTTCCCACGCAGGCTCCGTCGGTACCGACGTACCCATATGTGAAGACTCATTCCTGCTTGTTCCTGGAGATCTATGCTATCTCCAGGAAAAAAACAGGAATGCAGTCTTCACATATGGGATTGACGTTCTCCCAGGCACCAGATGGAAAACACATCTTTGAGGCTAAGGTATGGACAAAAGTGGCCACAGCGGACTCGAATACAGCAAGCAAGAGCATGGAGCAAGGAGTCTGTGCCAAAGAAGTGTACCGACGTACACATATGTGAAGACTTATTCCTGCTGTTCCCAGAGATCATCTGTTACAGGTAAGTAACTGTGCTTTATTCACCTGTAACAGGTGATCTCCGCGAACAGCCGGAATCGGTCTTCACAACCCACCCTCCTCCCTAGGAGTTGTTGGGTATTTTTTCCTCTATACTCAGCTACAAACTCAACTGAGGAGAGGGGAAGGTGGGCAGGCAGACATGCCGGCACAGTGGAGTGCTCTCTAAAGATTTCCTATTGGATGCTAGGGAGTGTTCTCGCGCGGGCTCCATTGGTACCGACAATACCCATATGTGAAGACTGATTCCTGTTGTTCCTGGATATTACCTGTTACAGGTGAGTAACTAACTACACTTTATCCTTTTCATTTAATAGTCTGTTTTTGTTGTTACCTGTTAGGGGTTGTTTTATGGATCTGCAGGCTATAAATTGCTATCATTAAATAAAATAAATATCTATGTGATGTGATAGTATTTCCTTCCTTTTTGACAGATCCTAGCGAGGCACTTTACATTTTCATTCCTCTCTTTTTCTGGGGACATTCATGTTCAAGACTGAGAAAATATGTATATATAGGCCAGACCCCGCAAAAAATATATTACTAAACCTATTCCCCTGTTTTTCTTGTGGTTTTTTTTGCTGACTTGCTCCATTGATGGGCACATCCACGTACTTTCCCTAGCCTTCTTTCTCCCTCTGTGCCCTTCCTCTCCCCCCACCGCTAATTAAAACCCTGGGCCACATGAGACAGATCACATGTAAACAAGAAATTTAGAACAAAGCAAAACCATCAGATAGATAACTGTGTTTCTTTACATTCCATGACTGTGACCAGAAGAGGGACAGCACATTAATAAAGATGCTGTATAAATTGTATAGTCACAATCTTTTTTTCCATTCATGCATTATTCTTTATCCCTTTCAATTTAATAGTCTGTTGGTTTTACTTGTTACCTGTTAGGGGTTTGTTTTATGGATCAGCAGGCTATAAATAGCTATCAATAAATAAAATAAATATCTATGTGATGTGATGGTATTACCTTCCTTTTTGACAGATCCCAATAAACAAGGCACTTTGAATTTGGTAGCGGTGGGAACTAACAGCATGTTCCTTAACTGGAGTGAACCTGAAAACATGACCAGAGGAGAATATTCTTTTAATATTACCTATAGCCCCCCATCAGGAGCTTCTCTGCCCCTCAGTAATACTTCTTCTGCCAACCTGACAAATCTTATAGCTGGAACAAATTACACAGTAACAGTGGTGATTGTTGGGGCTCTCGGATATCAGAGTTCACCTGTGAGCAGGTCTTTTTACACAAGTAAGTGATTCTTATGTGCTATGATTCATTTTCTTCTCTTTTAAATGTAGTTCATGAAATCCCTGTTCTGTGTTAGCACATCAGAGAACTCAACAATCACATGTAGGTGAAAATCTGACACAGGAATGGTTAAATAATAGTGAACTTAGACTTAAAGGCAAGAGATGAATAATAACATGGACTGTGGATTACGTATCGAGATAGTTTTATAGCAAGCATAGAGACCCCCCCCCCCCCAATAAATGAAGATTCTGTAGCAGAGAACAGGATGCCATCTCGTGGCTTGGTGCTGCGTGTTGATGTCAGAGGGTACGTATAAATAAGGGTCGACTAAGAAGTCTTTTTACAAAACTGTGTTAGGTTTTGCTGCTTAACTTTATCACTCCATGTGCATCAATAGGCATTAGGTGCAAAGCCTCTGTGGGAACTGTTGGAGACATGGCCAGCTTGTTCCAGTTACAGTGGGGGGACATCCCCTGTCACCCGGTGCAATTAGCTCCACCTGTTGAGGAGGTATTAATTGCACATGCCTTGATTGCAGCATTGACATCGTGCAGTACGTTCCCCTGTGCTAACTGCAATGTGTTCTCCACTCCCATACTCTGCCTCTTCGCCCCACCCCAATGTACAGTTCACAGCACAGGAATTAGCGTGTGGTAACAGGTCCTTTGGCCCTCTACTGACAGTTGCTGCACACTGAAGCACATGAACTGCTTAGCATATATAAATATTCCCCGGAACAGACTACCTGAGTTGTTACTTCAGGCTCCACCTCTGGCCCTGTTCAAATCCAGGCCAAAAACCCATCTCTTCAAGGTTGTATTGGATCCTGACATATACCCTTATTTATTGTGCATTTGTCGTCTAAGCCTTTCCCTTAGTTTTACCCTAGTCTCCTGCTTCTTGTGTTTGTCTGTCCGTCCTGAATAGATGATAAGATCTGTTGAGCAGGGACTCTATCGTACGTATGTGTACAACGCTGAGGATGCCTGGTAGTTCTATGCAGATATGTAGTAGTAGTAAAGGGGCCCCTAAGATAGCACTGGAAACTCAACAGTTTAACCATCTGGGCAACACAATAGTACTGGGATCTTGTTCCTAAGAGAATGAAGAAGTTTTGCATGCATAAAACATGCTATGCCTGAAAAGCAAATGTTGGCAAAACAGAAACGGCATTGCTGATAGATGTACCAGTACAAAATTAGTATTGAGAGTCACCATTCATACTTTGTGTGAGAGAGAGATCACCAAAGACCAGGACAATGTAGCTGAAAGATACAGAAATAGTCCCGTTGTCCTGATCTGATAGAAAAGGTTTCCAAGCACTCCTCAATACGTTACTTACATATCTTTCAAAGAATAGAAGAACTGTATAGAAAAGATAATAAATAAAATGTTTTTTATCCCTTTTTGTGATAGTGGTGTATTCTAGAATTTTTTCCTCTGTCTTATCTCCTCTTCGCTCTTTTGTTTTCTCACTTTTTTTTCTCTTGAAGTTCCTGCTGTTCTTTTTACTCTTTCCATTCACCTCTTCTCTTTCCTGTTAACTCCTTCTTCTCAGTGAAATACCTTGAAACCCCTCATGGTTTCTGCACGCTCCTTTGACCGTATATCTCCCTAGCTTTCCCTGCCCCCTCCATACCTTTCCTGTCATAATTTTAATTGGAGTTCCTTTCTTTATCTCTGGTTTTGGTTTGTAATTTGTAAGCCTCTCTGGGTTTTACTGAAGGGCGGAATATCAAGTTTTTAATAAATCATAAACCATAATGCTTCCCTAAACCAGTTATGTTCCCCCTCTCTTTCTGTAGAGCCCTTCCTTTCCTTTTTCCCACACAGTCTCTCTGTTAAGGTACTGACAATTCAAAGCAGTGCACACTTGACCCAAGTTTTTGTCCCATTTCTCAGATCCTGAAAAAATACCTGCTGCTAATATAACAGTTTTCGCCAAAGATAACTCCATAAAACTCCCTGCAAGTCTCCTGGATTCAGCCACCTGGCAACGTGGAATCTTATGTAGTCGCCCTTCAAGGTCCTGTAAACTCTACCCAGACCAGCACATCTGCAGAGAATGTGACTTTCACGGGCTTACTGCCTGGCAGGAATTACAGTATCACAGTAACAACAGTTAGTGGTGACCGCAGTCAGACGTCTGATCCAGTGATTGAAGCAACATGTAAGTGTGTTTATAGCGTGTTTTGTGTGTGCATGTGTGTTGTGCCTATCTTGTAAAGTTACTAAATGGCACGTGAAGTCTGCTGCTGCTGGATACTGTAAACTTGCACTGCGTTCATGAGAACAGTTGTAATATTTATGCAATATTCTGCTTAAACGGAAAATGAATTGGTATTAATTGCTGAGCCTTCTAGAATTCATTTGTCTGTGATTTTATTTAGAAAATTTGTGCCCTTTCTGGGCTTTCAAATTAAAACTCAAGTGATGGGTCCCCACGTGCACGGAGATGCCACTTAACAGTAGCCAGCTGCAGTCCCCACAGAGCAGGGACGTTAACTGAGGTGATGAGAAGATCCGATCTGGAAAGTAAATAAGTTTGAGGGAGCAAGAAACCTCCAGATAATCTAAACATATTCAACAAACTCAGACAATTAAACACCTATTCATTCCTTAGTTGTATAGTATTTTGGTTCCCTCAGGTTTAGACAAAATGTTTTTGCATTAAAAATGGATATTAGTTTAATTTGGCATTTTTATGCCTCTCTTTTTCTGAGAACATCCATGTTCAAGACTGAGAACCTATGTATACATAGGCCAGATCCCGCAAAAAAGATATTTCTAAACATATTCCATATTTTTTTTGTGGGTGATTTGGGTTTTTTTTTCTGACACATGTTTTTTGTGGTTAAACCTAATCAAATAAAATGATAAGAGAACAATTATAATTATAGGGGAGTTTACCAGTAAAATAGGAACAAAGAATATAATGAAACAGAGATCAAAATAAACTTGCATATCCCCTATATACCTTAAGCAAAATTACCCTGGCATTTACGTGCTGGAATACCACAGGCTCATAAATGTGACCGTATTTCCAGGGCAGTCCTGAAACAGAAGGATGAAAGGTCCTGTCCTGAGCCTGAAAGCCTTGAGGCGTCATCAAGATATAAATAGACAAAAATCTGACCAGTCACATAGCAAACTGTTTAGTAAACTTTGGTAAAGTTTTTGACACTACTATGGCAGTTTTCACTATTAACGTGCATTGATGCTAGAGATGTGGTTGGCATGGGGGAAGCAGCCATGATGTTACGGTATGTGAATCACTTTCATCACTGAGGAGATGAGCAGCGATGACTTTCTCTTGCCCAACTACCAAATGCCCAGCACTGAGGTGGTGGCAGAACATGCAGCATGTGTCTTCTAACCATGGTTGGAAATCTGTGCAATTCAGCCGAGGGCCGACCCATCTCCTTATCTTTCCCTAGTTGTGTCCTTGTTTTCAGCTGTTGCATTGTCTGTCTCAACTGGACTGTAGGTTTCTGATGAGCAGGGACCTGTCTTTTTACATGTTTCTATGCAGCACTGCATACGCCTTGTGCTATATAAATGATCAATAGGAGTAGGCGAGCTAGGAAGTGGCCCAGGGCAGCAGACCTCCATGTACGGCACGGCACACCTGGCCTGCCACCTCCTGCCCCTTGTGCTGAGCCGTGCAGCGCTGCCACCCCCCGCTACATCTGATTCTGGCAGTGGGGTCAGCTCAGCAGCAGCAGCCCGAACCAGACGATGTGCTTTGGCAGATATAGCCTGCTGCTTCTGACTCCCCAAAGTTGTGTAAGAGCGTTCGGAAGCGGCAGGTCTTGTGTGCCGAAGAACATGGCCTGCCGCAGCCATTAAGCCGTCTCTGACCCTCCTGCCAGAATCAGAGACAATGGAGGGTGATGGCATGGCTCAGCACGGAGAGGGGTGGTAGGTGGTAGGCGGGGGAGAGGGAGGGTGGCACGGCCAAGGCAGCTGAAGCCCTTGGGCCATCCCCGATTCAGCCAGTTCTGGAAGCAGCACCATTCTTTTCCCTATTTGGCAATAATTTAACCTAAGATGATAAGATCGTTCTTTCAGAAATTTTTCTGATCCCTTTGCCAACTCAGACAATAGTTTTTAATTGCAGGGTATCCAGAAGGTTTACACACTGCAGAGCTTGTTTCAGTGAGAACATGTAACACATTTAAGACTGATGATAAAAAAATTTTCACTCATCACGTAATCAAACTTTGGAATTGGTTACCGGAGGGTGTAGTAAAAGCTCTTGGTGTCGGTGGGTTTAAAAAGGATTTGGACAATTTCCTGGAGGAATAGGCCATAAACGATTATTAAAGTGGACCCGGGAAATCCACTGCTTGTCCCAATACAAGCATTGTGGAACCCGCATGTCTTTTTGGAGATCTGCTAAGTACTTGTGACCTGGACTGGCCACTGTTGGAAACAGGATACTGGGGATGATCGACCTTGATCTCACCCAGAGGGAGGAGTAGCCTTGGGATTGACGCCACCTGAGGCTGGAGGGAATGGGGTTTCTAGTCCCACAGGTGCTCTTTGTGGCGTTGGGCAAGCCACTTAACCCTGTGTTGCCTCAGGAACATAACATAGATTGTGAGCCCTTCGGAGACGAGGGAAATATATACTATACCTGAATGTACACTGCTTTGACCCAGTGAAAAGTGTGTATATAAGCATTGCTAAATAAATAAATATATATATATATTATCATCTTATGAAACATGCAGCTTTTCCATATGCAATTTGTATTACTAGCAGTCGTCTTAAGAAACCCATAGGAGCGCTCTTAGCTGATGAAACAGAAATCAAAGTCTCTACCATTTTTTATTCTACATAGAAATGACATTCCAACATATATACACCAGTACGCGGGTTAATAACTTCCATGATAATACAAATCCAAATGTCATACAGGTCATTACAGAAATCACACAGTACATTAGTTGCTGTGTTGATTGGGCACATCCAGGTACACGCCCCGATCTCCTTTCCCCCTCTGTGGCCCCCCCCCACCCCCCACTAATCAAGACCCTGCACAGGATGAGACAGATCACAAGTAAACAAGCAATTTAGAACAAAGCAAACCTTCAGATAGATATGTGTTTCTTTACATTCCATGGCTGTGACTAGGAGAGGGACAGCACATAAATAAACATGCAGTATAAATTGTATAGTCACAATCCTTTGTTCTATTCATGTATTATCCAATCTCCAGGAACAAGCAGTAATGCATTCTTCAGAAATGGATATCATTGGTACCAACGGAGCCCAAGTGGGAATGCTCCCCAGCGTTCTTTATGAAAACCTTTGGGAGCACCCCACTGCGCCTTCACATCTGCCATCCGACCTTCTCAACTCCTCTTCTCAGTTCTTGATTTCCGTGGAGCCAGCAAGGAAGCACCTTTTCTATCACCTTCGAAAAATGTAATCATTTTGGTTCGGTCTGTGCTCTGCCTTTCCATCGATACCCGGAACTTTCCAGATACCGGCCCCAATATTAATTGTTCCTTTTCTTTTCATTTTTTTCTTTTCTGTTCAGGCGGTTCACCGCCACTTTAGGCCTCCGTCTAAATTTTTTCCATTTGTCACCATAGACAAATATATCAGTGGCTTATTATTTTATTAAGATTTTAACCAAAATTCATACACAATGTACAGGGTGGCCCAAAAATAGTGAGAACATCTCGTAAATTAAAAGCTTAAGTAGTTTACTTATTTACCTTTTTTAGCTTTATTTCGACCATTTCCGGTCGCCATCTTTTTTTTGTTGTTGTAAATTTGTCAATCGTTTACATCTGTCTTTTTGAATTGTTAAATAACTTATATGATACAAGATGTTCTCACTTTTTGGCCCACCCTGTATAAGCAAAAAGCATAACCTGCTACCATTAGAAATAAGGAAAATCTGCAAAAAATAAATAAATAAACTCAAAAGCAAGCGATGTTTAGCCCCCATCATGGGAGAGAAACAGAAGAGAACAAATGTATTGATACCTTTAACTATCCCAGTCAATATCAGAACAAGAGTCTATTCACCAATCCCCAAGTACTCATACAAACCACTGATTTGTCCTGAAGAAAATTTTCCAAATGGGAAACTTTGTGAAAACAAACTTATTACCTGCATAGGTAACCACACACTTACAGAGGAAACAGAGATAGAACGTGGCTCTAATAGCCAAGACTTTAGACCGCAACTGCAAGAAAGCCTACCTACAGAATTGCGTAGGCCTGACAACATCAGGAAACATGCTTATAGGTTGGCCACAAAAGTGAAGAGACTTTTTAGAAAGTATTATTTCAAGACAGCAATCTTATCAGCCTCCCATCCAAAAGTGACCAGCAAAGTCACCCACAATGTCCTGAGAGGTCTCAAGAAAAGCGATCACTCTAGGCTGTCCAGAGAGGCAATGGAATCCAACCCCTCTTCTTCGGGCTCTTCTACCGAATCATCTTGGAAACAAATAATTAACTTAGAAATAACTAGGCCATCAACATTAATGAACAACAAAATTTCTTTTCCGAGAGCATGGAAGATACTCTCCTAGCTCAGAAAGGTGAGGCCTCTCTGAGCATGAGCTAGCCAGCCCAACCCACCGGCCTGCCCCTAGCCAGCCAGTTCTTTCCTCTTCTGCCTTTCCCACAAGACTGATATCTCTACTCTCCCAAGAAACTTCAGCATACAAAGAATAAATGAACAGAAGGGAGTGGAGGAATAGCCTAGTGGTTCAAGCAGCAATCTGGCACTCAGAGACCCACAGTTAAGCTCTCCCCTAGCACTCCTAATGGCTTTGGGCAAGTCACTTAACCCTCCATTGCCTCAGGTATAATTTCCAGGCTTTAAAAAATGCAGCCAATGTTCCCGGAAGATGAGCTACTCCGCACACGTTGCCTCTGCTGCCTGGGAAAAGACCATAAAGTAGAGGACTGCTCTGCCTGCCCACGGATGTTCCCCCGGATACGAAAATCCAGGGACATGCCCTCCTGGACGTCATAGAAACAAAGAAATATGACGACAGAAAAAGACCACATGGCCTATCTAGTCTGTCCTTCCATATCAACAACTATAACAGTCCCCTTTTTTTCCTTTAGAGATCCTCTGTGTTTGTCCCATGCTTTTTTGAATTCAGTTACTGACCTCATCTCTACCACCTCCACTGGCAAACTATTCCACGGATCCACTACTCTTTCCGTAAAGAAATATTTCTGCAAATCACTCCTGAATCTATCCCCCTTCATATGCTTTATAATGAAGACCACTAACCATTTTAGTAGCCACCCTCTGCACCGACTCCATCCTGTTCACATCCTTTTGAAGGTGCGGTCTCCAGAATTGCACACTATACTCCAAATGAGGTCGCACCAAAGACTTATACAGAGGCATTATCACCTCCTTTTTTCTGCTAGCCATTCCTCTCCGTATGCACCCAAGCATCTTTCTAGCTTTTGCCGTCGCCTTTTCTACCTGTTTAGCTACTTTAAGATCATCAGACACAACCACGCCCAGGTCCTGCTCTTCTTTAGTGAACAAAAGTACTTCACCCCCTATACTATATTGCTCCCTTGGATTGCTGCAGCCCAAATGCTGGGGAGCTCCAATAACACAGAGGTCCCCAACGCCGCACCTCCTCCTGGTAAGGACACAGCTGACTCAGCGAGGGATGCTCCTCCACTAGATTCTGCTCCTTCGGGGAACACCCCCGATGCTGCTACTGTCCGGAACTCTCCTGTTGCCGACTTTCTTCCTCAGGACTTCGGCCGCCCCGCCATGGAGGCCTTCTCCATGCGGACCCCCGGCCATACTCCTCCACCAAGCCTCAGCTCCTCTTCCGGCCATGCTGCTCTGCTTTCCAGGTCAGGCCCCTCCCCTCCAGCCACGACACCAACTGCCAGGAGCAGAGAACCTGCTTCAGTGCCAATGCAGCCGACATCATTTTCTCAGACCCGCCTCATCATCTTCTAATGCAGAAGCCATGCCTCCAGCCCCGATTGGGCCCAACGAAGGTGACACACCCACAGGCATTGCAGTTCCTCCAGCAGCCCCGATGCTCGGTGCAGACACTCTCACCGCACCTGAAGCAGACACAGGAAAGGCAGCTGGAGGCAGGATATGGGTGCAGGAAGTCATAGGAGGAGGCAGCACAGCATAGAATCAGCAGTACAGCAGGCAGACACACCAACAACCGAGCAGATACCGGCAGCCCAGTAGACATTGGAAGAACCAGGTACTCCACGGGCAGCTCTCCCCCCTTCCCCCAGACCCCTCGACCAGATCCAGGAGGAAGAAAACCCCATGCCAGTACCCAACACAGAAGCCTATTCGGCTGAGTTCCTCCAGCTGGTCTCTCGCCTCCTTCAAGAGTGGCCCAAGGCTGAAATAGTGCCTGCTCCTGCACCACCCGCACAACGACAGGTGCACCCCAGTGCAACAGAAATATGGATTCCTGCCCCCGTCTCCACATCAGCCCTCATTGGCCAGTGGGGGCGAAGAGACAACACCAACAGAAAACCCAGAAGCAGGGGACTCCCTCACCACATCCTCTACGCAGGACCAGGCCATGGAGAGCCCCCCCACACACAGCCAGAGGTCATCACCTACCCAAACATTTTGCGCAGGATTGCATCTGCCCTGTCGCTCAGCACCAGGGATAACCCACACCTGAGGGGCGAAGTACAAGCAGCACTAAAGTTCCTCAAGGCACCTAAGTCCCTCACCTCCCTGCCCGTCCACCAACTACTGTGGGAGGACCTAGCCTAGACTCTGGCAGAGCCCAGCACACAACCCATCCTGCTCACACTAACTGGACAATAAGTACCAGGTCCAGCCAACCCCAGGATTCGAGAAGACTCGGCTGCTGCACCTCTCTATTGTAGTCGAGTCTGCCTTGAAAAGACACAAGTCCTCCAGGAACACCCACCTGCCAGGCCGTGACCTCAGGTTGCTGGACTATGTAGGCAAGAGGGCATTACAAGGAGCTATGCTGAGTGCCAGAATTGCCTCCCACCAGTTACAACATGCACTATACCAAGACGTGCTTCTTCAGGCTGTCAAAGACAGCCTCGCAGGAACCATGGTGCCAGCAAGCACTACCACTGCCCTGGCTGACCTGGGAGAATGCACCAAGCACCAGGTCAGAGGAGCCCCCCCATGCCGTACATCTTGAGAACATTATAGCGGATCATTCACTACAAGGCAGATTCCATCCTTATCGCCCCACACTGGCCCAGGCAGATATGGTTTCCGCATCTCCGCTGCTTAGCCCTTGAGCCCCCCATACGCCTACACCAGCGCCCAGATCTCATCATGCAGGATGGAAGGGCGACCCTGCACCCCAACCTTCCAGCCCTTACGCTGATGGCTTGGTGGCTGAGGGGGTAACCCTGGCATCCCTAAATCTGCCCGCAAAGGTACAAGAAGTCGTGCTGGCAGCCAGACGTCCATCCACCAGAAAGTCCTATGGCTTAAATGGAAACGCTTTAGAATCTGGTGTGCGGCTCGGCAGCTGCCCAGTGGCTCAGATCCTGCAATACCCCACCTCACTCTTAGACAGTGGGTTGAAGACGCAGTCCATACGGGTGCACCTGTCGGCGATCGCCACCTTCCATGACCATGCCAAGGGTGGCTCCATTGCCATGCTCCATAAGAACATAAGGTATGCCATACTGGGTCAGACCAAGGTCCATCAAGGCCAGTATCCTGTTTCCAACAGTGGCCAGTCTATGTCATAAGTACCTAGCAGTCTCCCCAAAAAACACAGGTTCCTCAATGCTTGTATTAAGTCAAGCAGTGAAATCTCATGTCCCTTTTAATAATGATTTATGGACCTTTCCTCCAGGAACTTGTCCAAACCTTTTTTAAACCCAGCTACACTAACCGCTTTTACTACGGTAACAAATTCCAGAGTTTGATTACACGTTGAGTGAAAAAATATTTTCTCTTATTAGTTTTAAATAGGTTATCCTGTAGCTTCATTGTATGTCCCCTAGTCTTTTTATATTCTGATGCTGTAAACAGTCGATCTACATTTACCCATTCCATTCATTAATTTATAGACGACATATCTCCCCTCAGCCGTCTCTTTTCCAGGTTTAAGAGCCCTAACCTTTTTAGCCTCTCTTCGTAGGAGTATCCTTCCATCCCCTTTTCCATTTTGTTGGCTCTTCTCTGTACCTTTTCTAATAACGCTTCAGCTGGTCATGCACTTCATGAGGGGCCTAGGAAACCTGCGACCTGAACCCGACCCCCTGTGCCCCCCTGGGACCTCAATATCGTCCTCAACCAGCTGATGGGTGAGCCCTTCGAGACACTGCACACGGTAGACATAAAATATATGGCCTGGAAAACTTTCTCCCTGGTGGCCATCACCTCTGCCAGGAGGATCAGCGAGCTGCAGGTGCTGGTGGCACATGCGCCTTATACGCAGTTATGCCAGGACCGGGTCACCCTCCAAATGCACCCCAAGTTCGTCCCTAACTGGACAGCAGCCACAGAATCTGTCCAAGGACTCTGCTTTGCATCTGTCCAATGACTCTGCTTAGCTCCCTTGCTCTCACTGATTTGGATCCGAGGGAGTTGGTGTTGTCCGCACATTTTCTATGCACTATGCAACTTTACACAATGTTGTTGTTTGCACAAGGTTCAAGTTGTTGCTGTTCTTGTAAAATGTTGTGTTGTGTTGTGTTGATTAACTATGCTGTCGTCACACTGTAAAAGCACCAGCTCGGTGGTTGTGACACCAGCACTCGCCTTTACCTTGCACCATACCATGTCACAATCTGTTCCATGTGCAATAAAGCCACTTAAGGAAATCAAGGCTTTCTTCCTTCCATTCAAATTTCTGACGAGCCTAACCCTTCCACTGCAGCACATGCAGGTAGCGGGGGGAGGCACCAGGTGTGGCTGACTTATCCTGCTGTCCTCGGAGAACTCTCGTTACAGGTAAGTAGCCTCGCTGACTGCTCCTCTCTCCTGTGATCAACCTTGGAGATAAAAGCTTAGTTTTCCCGTGGGATGTGGCCGCGGGTATGTGACTGCTGGCAGGGGTATGGCCAAAGGGCACGTTCTGCCCTTTTGGAGCCCCTTCGGTACATGAAGAAGCACCAGAAGAAGTTCTGAATTGTTATGGGTAAGCAGAAGGTGAAGAACAAGGCATTGGAAGGTGCTGGAGGAGCAGGCCCAGTCAAGGGGCCTATGGACCTCCATGTGCAACCTGATGCTTTACCCTCTTTCTACAATCGTAATACTCTGGATATTGAAACCTCCATGAGTTCCTGTTGCACTATACCTCCACCCCAGCCGCATTCTATGATAGGCTTGTCTGCTCCAGATGCTAGTAGTGGTTCTAAGAGAGCCGCCTCTTCTCCGCCTGCAAGCGAGCCCTCTCCACGATCCGCTCCCTCTCGGGCCCCCTGGCTAGTGCTTGGTACCCCAAGGCAGTTTCTGTTACGTCACCATCTTCAAGTTTGGTTGTGCCATTGAACACCTCCACTGAGGTTTCCTTGAGGGATGTTTGGGGTAAGCTGTCAAGAGTGGAATTTAAGAAATGTTCCAAATGCTCCGGCACTATGTCAGTCACTGATTCTCATGACTGGTGTCTAAAATGTTTGGGCCCGGACCATATACCAAACAAGTGTTCTTTGTGTAAACAAATGACCAAATGAGGCCTAAAGAACAGGGCCAAACAGTATGACTCATTGTTTGCCCCAGACTCTATTTCAGTGGCTTTGGCACTGTCGATGATGTCAGCATTTTCAGTTGGTTCCCAGGTCTCCAAAAAGTCCAAACATAAATTAAAGACTACGTCCTCTGCATCGAAATCCAAGACTGAGCATCGAGGTAAGTCTCTTCATTCATGAGATGCCCCGAAAGGGGCATCCAGTGCTGACCAGCTAGCCGAACAGCCCTGGTGGGAGGAGAAACACGCTAAAGCCACACAGGGGCTCCAGGACGCTCCCGAGGTATCAACTTCTGGAGAGGTACTGGCAACATACTCTGGGACGGTGGCACATAGCCCTGTACTCAAATCCACCCAGGCATCGGTGTCCTCCATCGATCAGCATTTCTTAGCCATCAAGAGTACTTTGGCAGCATTCCTGGCTGCTACTGTTCCAAAGGCATCAACAGTCACAGCTAGTCAGGCACAGACTTCCAACTCTACGCCGGTGCCTCTTCCTCAGATACCAGCCCTGGAACAGGTATCGGCAGGCTCACTCCCTCTGATTCCTTTGCTGGAATCAGTATCGGTGGGACCCCTACCTCTAATTCCTCCATTGGAATCAGTATCCACCATCAGTACCCAGCCGGTTGCTAGTTCAAGTACCACATGACCCTGGACATTGACATCGAGCATCGGCATCGGCTCGAGATGGTGAAACGTCGAAGTCCTTTCTGAATCAGAGTCATCTTCGCTGCTTCTAGGCACGAATGCTTGCTTCTAGGATTACTTCCTATACCCTCTACATGGGCATGTACCTCAAGGATATCTCAAGGGATCTAGGAAACTTTGCTCCTGATAACTGCGATGCTTACATGACTATAGTCAAGCAAGTTCAAAATACTTCAAAGTTCCTGACGAGGTCAGCCTTAGATACCTTTGAATCCACTAGCAGAGCTACTGCAATCTGCATAGGAGCTCGTAGGATGGCCTTGCTTCAAGCATTCAACCTTGAGCACTGAGTTCAAGATAAATTAGCCAATATTCCTTGTTCCTGGGCAAAACGTGTTTGGTAAGGGTTAGACAGAAAACGCAGGAGAGCTTGAGGTAGATGATCTCACTCTCAAATGTCTCTCAGGAAATAATTCAGATCTCTCTTAGAGGAAGGCTACTTCCAAGAAGTTTTTCTATACCAAGAAGAGGAGTTATTACTCTTCTTACGAACCCTCTGCTACTTAACAGCTCCAGCAGCAAAGAACTAAGGGTCCACGTCAGCCTAAAAAGGCCAAGGGCCCAACCCCAACCAGCTGCTCAGCCCCAGCCAGCACCTGGTTTTTGACTCCTTCCTAGAGAGCATAACTACTCTGCTTCTGTGAGGACCCCATCCTCTTCACATAGCAGACAGGCTTTGTGCTTATGCCCACAGGTGGCATCTCATTACTTCAGAGAAGTGAACTCTGAACATCGACCATAGGGGCTATCTACCTCACTTTCAGAGCTTAACCACAACCACCTCCACAAAAGATTGGTCTGCAGAGTATCCTTAGAGGTGGTCACCCTATTAGCCCAACGGGCAATTGAAGGAATTCCGCCTGCCCAAGAAATCACCGTCTTCTACTCTCCTTACTTTCTCATCCCCAAGAAAACAGGAGGGTTCAGACCTATTCTAGATCTGAGGGATCTCAACAAATTCCTCCTTCGGGAAAAGTTCAAGATGATTTTCCTCTGCACTCCTCTGCCATACCTTCAGAGGTACTACTGGCTATGTTCTCTAGATCTCAAGGTGTCTTACACCCTTTTGCTGATCCACCCCACCACAGACAGTATCTGCACTTTTCAATTCAGCAAATCCACTACCAGTATCAGGTGCTGCCTTTCAGGCTAGCTTCCGCACCAAAAACAGCAGTGGTCACAGCATAGCTACGTACTTTGGGGGTCTTTGTCTTCCCCTACTTAGATGACTAGCTGATAAGGGGAGAATCCGCAGAAGTCATAAGAGTTGCTTTCTTGCACCATCATGGTGCTTCAAAGTCCAGGCTTTGTACTAAACTTTCCAAAGCCTCACCTGGTTCCATCCCAGCAACTCGAGTTCATCGGAGCATTTTTAGACACTCGTCAGGGCCAAGCTTTCCTTCCTCAGGATCGCTCTGCTCATCTCGTCGAGCTGGCCCTCATAAAACAATTTCAAACTGCTTTGACATTTCCAGACATTCTGCATCTTCGGGACACATGGCCTCCTTGGACCACGTTGTCCCATATGCTCACCTGTACATGAGACGAGCACAATGGATTCTTTCTTGCCAGTGGACTCAGGTGACCGGGCATCTCTCAGACCAGATTTCCATCACTCTTCCTCTTGTCAGCTCCTTTCACTGATGGTGCTCTCCCCAAAATCCTCTTGGAGGGCCACCTTTTCAGATGCCTCCACCTCAGTGCACCCTAACGATGGATGCTTCCAAGCTAGGATGGGGACCACATCTGTACAGTGGACAGAGCAGGAATATCAAATGCAGATCTATCTCCCAGAGCTTCTTGCTCTCACGAATGCCCTTCGGGTTTTTCATAAGAACATAAGATATGCCATACTGGGTCAGACCAAGGTCCATCAAGTCCAGTATCCTGTTTCCAACAGTGGCCAATCGAGGTCATAAGTACCTAGCAGTTTCTCCAAAAGACATAGATTCCACAATGCTTGTATTGGGTCAAGCAGTGATATCCTGGGTCCCTGTTAATAATAATGGTTTTATGGACCTTTCCTCCAGGAACTTGTCCAAACCTTTTTTAAACCCAGCTGCACTGAAAGCTTTTACTACATCCTCCGGTAACAAATTTCAGAGTATGTTTACATATTGAGTGAAAAAATATTTTTTCTTATTAGTCTTAAATAGTTTACCCTGTAAACTATTTCAAACCCAACTTTCGGGCAAAAATGTCTTAGTTCAGACAACCAAATGGCCATGTTCTATGTAAACAAGCAGGGAGAAATAGGTTTTTATTCCCCCTGCCAAGAAGCCCTTTGCCTCTGGTCCTTCGCCATTGCACACCGCATGCACCTCCCAGCAGTGTATCTCACAGGCAAACTCAATGTCCTCATGGACGGACTTGGCCGTATCCTATGTCCACATGAGTGGGCTCTGCATCAGGACACATCATCTTGGATCTTCAACATGTGGGGGACCCCTCGCGTCTTCTGTTTTTTGCTCAAAGATGCCTTCCCGACATAGTCTGGCAGCGGATGTCTTTCTCCTTTTTTGGGCACAGGCCTGCTATTTGCATTTCCGCCAACCTTCCTGATACCCAAGGCTCTATTCAAACTGCAGGCTGACAGGGGCTCCATGATTCTAATAGCTCCTTATTTGAGATTGCAGACCTGCTATCAGTAATCTGTGAACTATCATTAAAATCATCTCTAATACCTGAGGATTGGAGGATCGCCAATGTAACACCAATTTTTAAAAAGGGTTCGAGGGGTGATCCGGGAAACTACAGACCGGTGAGCCTGACATCAGTACCGGGAAAAATGGTAGAAACCATCATAAAGAATAAAATTACTCAGCATATAGATAGTCATGACCTAATGGGAGACAGCCAACATGGCTTTAGACAAGGAAGATCTTGTCTTACTAATCTGTTATGTTTTTTTGAAGGAGTGAATAAACAGGTGGACAAAGGTGAGTCGGTTGATATTGTGTATCTGGACTTTCAGAAAGCCTTTGACAAGGTCCCTCATGAGAGACTTTTGGCAAAACTAAAGAGTCATGGGATAGGAGGCAGTGTACTACTGTGGATCAGGAACTGGTTAAAAGATAGAAAGCAGAGAGTAGGGCTAAATGGCCAATTTTCCCAATGGAGAAAGGTGAATAGTGGTGTACCCCAGGGATCTGTGCTGGGTCCGCTGCTTTTTGACATATTCATAAATGACCTGGGAAGTGGAATAACGAGTGAGGTTATCAAATTTGCTGATGACACAAAACTATTTAAAGTTGTTAAAACCCAGGAGGATTGTGGAAAATTGCAAGAGGATCTTGATAAATTGGAAGACTGGGCATCAAAATGGCAGATGAAATTTAATGTGGAGAAGTGCAAGGTTATGCACCTAGGGAAAGAACAACCCAAACTATGGTTACACGATGCAAGGTTCCACATTAGGAACCACCACCCAAGAAAAAGATTTAGGCGTCCTTGTGGATACCATGTTAAAACCCTCGGCCCAGTGTGCAGCGGCGGCCAAGAGAGCAAATAGAATGCTAGTATGATAAGGAAAGGAATGGAAAATAAAACAAAAGATATTATAATGCCTCTTTATCGTTCCATGGTGAGACCGCACCTTGAATATTGTGTGCTATTCTGGTCGCCGTATCTTAAAAATGATATAGCGCTTTTAGAAATGGTTCAGAGAAGAGCCACCAAAATGGTAAAGTGGATGGAAGGCTACTCCTATGAAGAAAGGCTAAAAAGGTTGGGGCTCTTTAACCTGGAAAAGAGACGGCTGAGTGGAGATATTATAGAAGTCTATAAATTAATGAACGGAGTGGAACGGGTAAACGTAGATCGATTGTTTACCTTATCAGAATATAGAAAGACTAGGGGACATGCAATGAAGCTACAGGGTAAACTATTTAAGACTAATAAAAGAAAATATTTTTTCACTCAACGTGTAATCAAACTCTGGAATTTGTTACCGGAGGATGTAGTAAAGGCTGTTAGTGTAGCTGGGTTTAAAAAAGGTTTGGACAAGTTCCTGTTGGAAAGGTCCATAAACCATTATTAAGAAGGGACCCAGGATATCAATGCTTGAACCAATACAAGCATTGTGGAACCTGTGTCCCTTGGGGAAACTGCTAGGTACGTATGACCTAGATTGGCCACTGTTGGAAACAGAATACTGGGCTTGATGGACCTTGGTCTGACCCAGTATGGCATATCTTATGTTATGTTCTTATGTTCTTATTTGCCCCATCAGCTGTGGTTTCCTTTACTGCTTCATCTAGCATAGTCTCCACCCCTCAATTTGGGTCATGCTCCCAACCTCCTCTCTCAAGATCAGGGGCAACTCCTCCACCCCAATCCATAAGTTCTCCGTCTCATGTCGTGGCTGCTGAAGCCAGGATCGTTGACCTTGACCTCCCTCTATCGATCAGGGACATCTTCGTTGTTTCTTACAAGCCATCTACTAGACATTCTTATGCCTTCAAATGGTGACAGTTCACCCACAGCAGAGTAACCCTTTTAATTGTCCAATGGAGCATCTAATACAGTATCTTCTCCACTTGTTTTCCACAGGACTTAAGACTAACTCTGTTAGAGGTCATCTCAGTGCCATTTCAGTCTCTCACAGGCCACTGGATAGGCTTCCGATTTCCTCACACCCTTTGGTGCAACGATTCATGTGGGCTCTCTTCTTTTTTCCAAGCCACCGAACAAACCACCACCGGTGGCTTGGGACCTCAGTATGGTCCTAGCACAACTTCTAAAAGCCCCATTTGAGCTTCTGACTACCACTTCTCTGAAGCTCTTACATTGGAAGGTCATCTTGCTCATTGCCCTCACCTCAGCTCATCACATCAGCGAACTGCAAGCTTTGGTAGCAGATCCCCCTCTACACTCTATTCCACCATGACAAGGTGGTTCTTTGTACCCATCTGCATTTCCTTCCAAAAGTAGTCTCCACTTCTCCAGGACCAAGCAGGAAGTCAGTCCTCACTTATGGGTGACGTCGGCGCCGACGGAGCCCTCGCGGAGCAATTTTCCCCAGCTTTCAAAGAAGCCTTTGGGAATTGCAGCGCGCATGCGCGGTCGTCTTCCCGCCCAAGGGTGCCATCTTAGCCAGTCTTCTTTTTTCCGCGGAGCCCTACAGACGTCCCCGTCTTGTCCCCGCGAAAAAGTTGATTTTCCTCTTTATTTTATACTTTTTCTTTCGGTTCGACGCCGATCGTTTTCCCGCCCGGACTCGCGACGCCGGTCTCGAGTCCTCTTACTTTTTTCGGTTTTTCTGACTTGGTCAGCTTTCGTTTTCGGTTTCCCTGGCAGCCCGGTCCTTTGACCTCGCAGGGGCCCTTTTTCCCCCGATGGCTGCCAGTGGGTTTAAGCGGTGTGGTCGGTGTGACCGAAATATGTCACTAACCGACACACACGACTTTTGCCTCCGCTGCCTGGGCCCGGATCATGAGGAACTGATCTGTGGGCCCTGCAGCAAACTGTCCTCAAAGGCGTTGAGAAGTCGGCGGCATCAGCGTGAGAGAATCTTCGCTGACCCCAGCCGTACCCGGACCTCGTCGGAGGCCTCCGTGTCGAAAGGCTCCAGCTCGGACCGTCGCCGGAGCTCCTCCGACCGAGGTTCTCCCTCCGGGGACCATCGTCGGAAGGAAAAACCCGCGAGGGCGGCGTCGGTGGACGCTCCTGGTTCCGCGAGGGCCAGGTCGCATAGCCCCGACAGCCGCCCCGGGTCCTTGGAGAAGGAACACATCCCGAAGCGACCTCGCCTGGAGTCGGAGATGCCTGCCCGGGTAAGTCCTGTGGTCCTTCTGGACTCGCCTACGCGACAGCCGACGTCGGGCCCGACGCCGTCGGGGCCCGAGTCGGGGGCTGCTGGGTCACCTGAGCTCGGACTCAGGTTGACGGCCTTGGAGAGCAGACTGTCTGCCTTCATGGACCAGCAGAGGGCACTGCTCGCTGGCCTCGCTGGCGCCGCTGCCCCGACCGCCGGGACGTCGACGTCCAAGTCGACCCCGGAGACCGAGCCGATCCTCGAGTCGATGAGAACTCGAGTCGATCCTCGGTCGAGGTCACCCTCGGCCTCCCGTTCGGGACCGCGGTCGCCGCCGCCGACTCCCTCGGCGTCGGGGCGGCTGGCGCCGCACCCTGCCCGGGCCGACCCCACCGAGTCCTCGTCGGAGTCGGTCTGGGAGTCTGCGGAGGAAGAGTCACCTGATTCTTTCCGGACTCGGTGTGTCCCATCGGACTCACCGGAGTCCGAGCCTCGGAAGGCAGTCCCCCCCGGAGGATGCCCGGTTCTCGGACTTCGTTAGGGATATGGCCAAGGCTTTGGCCTTCCCTGCGGATCCCGAGGAGGAGCCTCGAGCCGAAGAGCTCGACGCCCTCCAGTATGACTCTCCCGCGAGGGAACACTTTACTGTGCCGGTTCCTCCTATGCTGGAACGACTACTCTTCCGCATGTGGGAGAGTCCGGCCTCCTCGCCGGTCCCTGAGCAAGCGGGTCGATTCTATCTATCGGGTCCGCAAGAGCCCTGGCTTTCAAAAGGCACAGCTGCCACACCCATTCCATGGTAGTGGAATCGGCCATGCATCGTCTTAAGAGCCAGAAGATGCACTCCTCGGTGCCTCCTGGAAGGGAGGCCCGTAACCTGGATGGCCTTGGCAAGAAGTGCTTCCAGGGCTCTATGCTCGCATGTCGTGTCCAGACTTACCAGCTATACATGGGCATGTATCTCCGGGATCTGGCTAAAGAGCTAGCCGGATTTCTCCGCTGGTCTCTCCGAGGAGCCCTTGCGGAGGTTCCTAGCCTTGTCCACGGGCATTCGGGAATGCTCAAAGTTCATGTCCCGAGCAGCCTATGATGGCTTTGAAGCCTCGGCTCGAGTGGCCGCAGCCGGCATCGGTGCCCGCCGACAGGCTTGGCTTCAGTCGTCAGACCTTGAGCCCTGGGTACAGGACAAGTTGGTCGATGTCCCCTGCCGAGGCGAAAACCTCTTTGGCAAGCCCATGGCGGAAAAGGCTGCACAAATTGAGACTGAGACTCTCACCAGGACCAGGCTTTCTAGGAAGACCTCCGCCCCTTCCCAGAAAAAGAAGGGCTCGGGGAAAAAGTCCTTTTACCCGAGGAAGGCGGCTGCCTACAAACAATACCCCCATTATCAGGCCCCTGCAGCTCCCCAACAGGGCCAGCAGGCCAAGGGACGGGGTAACGGGTCCCGTAGGCAGCAAGCCCCCAAGCCTGCACCACCAGCCCCTGCTCAGCAGGGTGGGGGTTTTTGACTCGTTCAGCATAGCCTCTCCCCCCCCGCTGGTTCCTCCCAGCACCGGAGGCCGGCTGGTTCACTTCGCCCACAGGTGGTCCAGCATCACCGCAGATGCCTGGGTGCTTCAGGTCGTGCGAGAAGGCTACCTTCTCCACTTCCATCAGGTCCCTCCCTCCTATTTTCCGGGAGAGCCTCCGCGCCCCCCTCTGCACAGGGAGTTGCTCCTTCAGGAGTTAGCAGGTCTTCTGCAGGAACAGGCGGTGGAACCGGTGCCACACCACCTGAGAGGTCAAGGCTTTTATTCACGGTATTTCTGATACCAAAGAGAACAGGGGCCTCAGACCCATCCTGGACTTGCGCAACCTCAACAAGTTCCTTGTGCGGGAGAAGTTCAAAATGCTTACCCTTGGAATCCTTCTGCCCTACCTCCAGCAGGGAGATTGGCTATGCTCCTTGGATCTAAAGGATGCCTACACGCACATCCTCATCCACCCAAGCCACCGCCAATACCTAAGGTTTGTGGTGGCGGGAAATCATTACCAGTACAGAGTACTGCCCTTTGGCCTGTCCTCCGCACCGCGAGTCTTCACAAAATGTCTCGCGGTCGTGGCGGCCCATCTCCGGCTTCACGGCCTCTATGTCTTTCCGTACCTCGACGACTGGCTCATCAGAGCAGCGTCCGCTCAGGAGGTCACCAATGCCACGTGCCGCACGGTGACTCTGCTGCAGCACTTGGGCTTTGTTATAAACTTCGCAAAGTCCACTTTGCTCCCCTCACAGGATCTCGAGTTCATCGGCACAAGGCTGCACACTCCTCAGGCGCGAGCGTACCTACCGCTCGACAGGGCTCAACGGCTCATGGACCTAGCCGACCGCTTTCGCAGCCAGCCCCTGGTCTCCGCCAGGCGCTTCCTGAGACTGCTCGGCCATATGGCTTCCACCGTCCATGTGACCCCCAATGCCCGCCTGAATATGCGGTCTGCTCAATGGTGTCTCCGCCAGCAGTGGCGACAAGCCACGGGCGGCCTAGCAGACCTAGTGCGCGTTTCCGAGCCGCTGGTCTCGTCTCTCCGGTGGTGGCTCCGGCAGCCGAACCTGATATTCGGAATGCCTTTCCAGTCCCCTCAGCCGAACCGGGTGCTGACCACCGATGCATCCCTCCTGGGCTGGGGAGCACATTGCCAAGAGGCACGTACTGAGGGCCTCTGGACCACGTGGGAGTCTGCTCAGCAGATCAACTTCCTGGAGCTCAGGGCGATCCGCCTAGCTCTCAAGGCCTTCTCCCACCTGACTGCCCAACAGTCCGTCCTTGTCCCAGACGGACAATCAAGTTGCCATGTTCTACGTGAACAAGCAGGGGGGCACGGGCTCCTTCCTCCTCCTCTGCCGGGAGCACAGAAGCTCTGCTCTTGGGCCGTCAGTCACGGCATTCTCCTCAAGGCAGTTTATCTCCCGGGCCAAGAAAATTGCCTTGCAGACAAACTCAGCAGGGTCCTCCAGCCGCACGAGTGGCGTCTGGATCCCTTGGTAGTTCAGAAGCTCTTCCTCAAGTGGGGTCTCCCCACGGTGGATCTCTTTGCCAGTCCTCACAACCGGCAGCTTCCTCGCTTCTGCTCTCGTCAGCCACACCCCCTTCGGGTTGCGGCGGACGCCTTTCTGATCTCGTGGTCGGGGAGCCTTCTGTACGCTTTCCCTCCCATCCCGCTAGTCTCTCGGACTCTTTTCAAGGTTCTCCGAGACAAAGCCTTCATGATCCTGGTGGCCCCTCGCTGGCCCAGGCAGCCGTGGTTTTCCGCTCCTGCTGCAACTGGCGGTGGAGGATCCAATCCCTCTGGGGGTACAACCGGATCTCCTCACTCAGGATCAGGGGTCCCTCCTGCACCCCAACCTCAGGTCTCTCAACCTCATGGCCTGGCTGCTGAGAGGGTAGTCCTTGCTCCCCTTCTCCTGCCGGCGGAGGTGGAGGAGGTCGTCTTGGCTTCGCGACGGCCTTCTACCCGCAAATGCTACGCCCTTAAATGGCGTCGCTTTGCAGTCTGGTGTACCCAACAGTCTCAGGATCCCTTCTCCTGCCCGGTGTCGGTGATCTTGCAGTACTTGCTGCACCTCTCTAATCTGGGACTTAAGTCCAACTCCGTCAAAGTTCACCTCAGTGCTCTTTCAGCACATCATGTGCCGGTGGACGGCAGACCTCTCTCCAATGACCCTCTCGTAGCGAGGTTTCTCCGAGGTCTCCTTCTACTTAAACCACCTCTGCGCCCGCCAGCGCCTGACTGGGACCTGAATGTGGTTTTGCAGCGGATCACCTGTCCGCCTTTTGAACCTATGGCTACCTGTTTCTCTCCGTTTTCTGTCTTGGAAAACACTGTTCTTGATAGCCCTCACTTCCGCTAGACGCGTCAGTGAATTGCAGGCCCTCGTGTCTGATCCCCCTTACACTAGGTTCTACAAGAATAGGGTGGTCCTACGGACTCATCCGAAATTTCTGCCTAAAGTGGTCTCCCCTTTTCACATCAATCAGGAGGTGGTACTTCCAACCTTCTTTCCCAGACCACACTCCAGCCGAGCTGAGACGGTCCTCCATACCCTGGACTGTAGAAGGGCTCTAAACTTCTACCTTGACCGTACGCGGGAGCACCGTAAAGCTGCTCAGCTTTTTGTGTCTTTTGACCCCAATAGATTGGGGCTCCCGGTCTCCAAGCGTACTCTGTCCATCTGGGTTGCGGACTGTATCTCTTGGGCTTATGGGGCAGCCGGACTCTCCTTAGAAAGTCGAGTCACGGCTCATTGCGTTCGGGCAAAGGCCACGTCAGTGGCTTACCTCCGCTCTGTTCCGCTGGCAGACATCTGCCGGGCCGCTACTTGGTCTTCGAGCCAGACTTTTGCGGTCCATTACTGTCTCGAGAGGGAGTCCCGTAGGGACAGTGCTTTCGGACAGGCAGTCCTCCGTAATCTCTTTGAGGTCTGAGCAACTCCTACCCTCCATCCCGGATGTGGGCTACCGGTGGGTGATAATTCAGCGAAGATTCTATCCTTCTGTGCTGCTGAGCTAGAGGGAGCTCATTTTTGTGCTTGGGGTCTCCGGTAGCCTTGAGATTGGGAGTCCCATAAGTGTGGACTGAATTCCTGCTTGGTCCTGGAGAAAGCGTAGTTACTCACCTGTAACAGGTGTTCTCCAGGAGCAGCAGGAATCAGTCCTCACTACCCTCCCTCCTCCCCTTGGAGTTGCAATCGTCTGCTTATGTTCTTTTTGCAAATTTTTATGCTGTCTTTTTTTAGCTATGTCATCTGACTGGCTAAGATGGCACCCTCGGGCGGGAAGACGACCGCGCATGCGCGCTGCAATTCCCAAAGGCTTTCTTTGAAAGCTGGGAAAATTGCTCCGCGAGGGCTCCGTCGGCGCCGACGTCACCCATAAGTGAGGACTGATTCCTGCTGCTCCTGGAGAACACCTGTTACAGGTGAGTAACTACGCTTTTTCATCTCAACCAATCTGTGATGCTTCCAGTCTTCTTTCCCTGAACTCATGTCTCGAGAACTGAGGCAGAATTGTATAATTGGGATTGCAAGCACACTCTGACTTCCTACTTGGACAGGACCAAGGCTTTAGGAAACCTTTCAATTTATTTCCTTGATCCAAGCACTTAAGTCTTCTGGTGTCAAAACGCACCCTATCCAGTTGGATTGCGGACTGCATTTCTTTTGCCTATGCTCAAGCGGGACTCTCTCTCGAGGGTCACGTTGCTGCTTACATTGAGGTCCATGGCAGCCTCAGTCACCAACCTCCATTCTTTTTCCGTAGCGGAGATCTGGCCGGCAGCTACTTGTTTCCTCTGTCACACCTTCACTGCTCACTACTGCCTTTGACAGGGACTTCCCATTGGGACGTTGTCTTTGGCCAGACTGATCTTCAGAATCTTTTTGTGACTTAATCCCAACTCCTACCATTACACTTCTTTGACACGAGACTCCTTGCTCCATGTTCTTGTTTACTGCACTAGAGTCCACTGTGGCCACTTGTGTCCATACTTTCTTGGCTCCATTCCTTAGCCTAAAAGATGCCTTTTCCATCTAGTGCCTGGGAGCAAGTTAGTCCCCATGTGAAGACTGCATTCCTGCTTGTTTCCTGTTGATAGTGTAGTTATTTACCTGTAACAGGTGATCTCCGCGAACAGCAGGAATCAGGCTTCACAATACACCCTCCTCCCTAGGAGTTTGTTGGATATTTTTTTCCTCTATTCTCAGCTACAAACTCAACTGAGGAGAAGAGTTGGTAAGGCAGATGTGCAGGCACAGTGGAGGGCTCCCTAAAGCTTTCCTATTGGATGCTAGGGAGCGTTCTCACGTGGGCTCCATCGGTACTGACAATACCCATATGTGAAGACTGGTTCCTGCTGTTCCTGGAGATCACCTGTTACAGGTGATTAACTATGCTTTATTCCTTTTTAATTAATAGTCTGTTTTAGTTGTTACCAGCTAGGGGTTTGGTTTTGTGGATCAGCAGGCTATAAATAGCTATCAATAAATAAAATAAATATCTATGTGATATGATGGTATTTCCTTCCTTTTTGACAGATCCCAATAAACCAGACACTTTGAATTTGGTAGCGGTGGAAACTAACAGCATGTTCCTTAACTGGAATGAACCTGAAAACATGATCGGAGGAGAGTATTCTTTTAATATTACCTATAGCCCCCCATCAGGAGCTTCTTTGCCCCTCAGTAAGACTTCTTCTGCCAACCTGACAAATCTTATATCTGGAACAAATTACACAGTAACAGTGGTGATTGTTGGGGCTCTCGGATATCAGAGTTCACCTGTGAGCAGGTCTTATTACACAAGTAAGTGATTTCTATATGTTATGATTCAGTTTCTTCTCCTTTAAATGTAGTTCATTAAATCCCTGTTCTGTGTTAGCACATCAAGAACTCAACAATCACATCTAGGTGAAAACCTGACACAGGAATGGTTAAATAGTGAACTTAGACTTAAAGACAAGAGATGAATAATAGCATGGACTGTGGATTATGTACCGAAAGAGTTTTATAGCAAGCATAGAGCTCCCCCTCCCTGATAAATGAAGATTCTGTAGCAGAGAACAGGATGCCATCTTGTGGCTTGGTTCTGCTTGCTTATGTCAGAGGGTACGTAGAAATAAGGGTTGACTAAGAAACATAGAAACATGATGACAGAAAAGGACCACAAGGCCCATCTAGTCTGTCCTTCCATAACAACAACTACAACAGTCCACTTTTTACCTTTAGAGATCCTCTGTGTTGGTCCCATGCTTTTTTGAATTCAGTTACTGTCCTCATCTCTACCACCTCTACTGGGAGACTATTCCACGGATCCACTACTCTTTCCGTAAAGAAATATTTCCGCATATCACTCCTGAATCTATCTCCCTTCACCCTCATCCCATGTCCCCTCGTAGCAGAACTTGTTTCAATTGAAAGAGGCTCTCTCCCTGAACATTTATGCCACGGAGGTATTTAAACATCTCAATCATATCACCTCTATCCCGCCTTTCCTCTAAGGTGTACATATTAAGATCCTTAAGTCTGTCCTCATATGCTTTATAATGAAGCCCATTAATCATTTTAGTAGCAACCCTCTGCACCGGCTCCATCCTGTTCACGTCCTTTTGAAGGTGCGGTCTCCAGAATTGCACACCATACTCCAAATGAGGTCGCACCAAGGACTTATACAGAGGCATTATCACCTCCTTTTTTCTGCTAGCCATTCCTCTCCGTATGCACCCAAGCATCCTTCTAGCTTTTGCCGTCGCCTTTTCTACCTGTTTAGCTACTTTAAGATCATCAGACACAACCACGCCTAGGTCCCGCTCTTCTTTAGTGGACAAAAGTACTTCACCTCCTATACTGTATTGCTCCCTTGGATTGCTGCAGCCCAAATGCATGACCTTACATTTTTTAACATTAAATCCCAGCTGCCAAATTCTAGACCATTCTTCAAGCTTAGCTAGATCCCTCCTCATGTTATCTACACCTTCCTGGGTGTCTACTCTATTGCAGATTTTGGTATCATCCGCAAAGAGGCAAACCTTACCCGACAGCCCTTCCGCTATATCACTAACAAAGATGTTAAAAAGAATCGGACCAAGGACAGATCCCTGGGGCACACCACTGGTAACATCCTTCTCCTTAGAGTGAGCTCCATTTACTTGTACTCTTTGTCGCCTCCCACCCAACCAATTTCTAACCCAAGCAGTAACTTTAGGTTCCATCCCTAGGGTGCTCAGTTTGTTTATAAGTCGCCTGTGAGGAACAGTGTCAAAGGCTTTACTGAAATCTAAATACACCACATCTAGAGCTCTCCCTCGGTCCAACTCCCTGGTCACCCAGTCAAAGAAATCAATCAGATTTGTCTGACAAGACCTGCCTCTGGTGAATCCATGCTGCCTCGGATCCTGTAATCCGCCGGACTCCAGAAACCTCACTATTTTCTCTTTCAGCAGCGTTTCCAATAATTTACTCACCACCAAAGTTAAACTAACCGGCCTGTAGTTTTCAACCACATCCTTACTTCCGCTTTTGTGTAAAGGCACCACATGAGCCTCTCTCTCCAGTCCTTTGGCACCACTCCCGACTCCAACGAGGCATTGAAAAGGTCAGTCAATGGAGTTGCTAGAACGTCCCCAAGTTCCCTCAGTATTCTAGGGTGTATCCCATCCGGTCCCATCGCTTTGTCTACTTTAAGTTGAGCTAGTTTCTCACGAACACAGTCTTCTGAAAATTGTTCAAGATGTCCCTCTCTTCTGTTCTTATTTGTGGGTGTTTTCTGAGGTCCTGCTCCTGGTTCTTCATCTGTGAACACAGAACAAAAATATTTGTTAAGCAATTCCGCTTTATCCTTATCAGTTTCTACATATTCCCCCCCTGCACCCTTGAGTCTGACAATACCACTTTTGCCCTTCCTCTTCTCACTAATATATCTGAAAAATGTCTTATCCCCCATTTTATTGCATTGGCTATTTCCTCCTCCTTTTGAATCTTTGCCTTCTTGACTACTTTGCTAGCTTCTCTAAGTTTTTCCAAATACAGATGCCTGTCTTCCTCTCTCTGTGATCTCTTGTATTTCATGAAGGCCTCCCTCTTTTTCTTCACTTTTTCAGCTACTTCCTTTGAAAACCATAGCGGTCTCCTGTTCCTTTTGCCTTTATTTACCATTTTAACAAAAAGGTTGGTTGCCTTTAAAATACCCCCTTTCAGTTTTGCCCACTGTTTTTCTACATCCCCCAGCTGTTCCCATCCCACTAACGACTCCCTGAGGTATTGGCCCATCTTCGCAAAGTTAGTCTTCCTAAAGTCTAAGATCTTCACCTTGGAATGGATTCTAACAGCCCTAGTCCTAATACTGAACCACACCATCTGGTGATCACTGGATGCAAAATGATCTCCCACTACAACATCAGAAACACTTTCACCATTGGTAAGCACCAAGTCCAGTATGGCCCCTTCACGTGTGGGGTCTGTTACCAATTGCCTGAATAGTTCTCCCTGTAGAGAATCCAGGATCTCCTTACTTCTAGATGATACTGCAGCAGGAATGTGCCAATCAACATCTGGCATATTGAAATCTCCTATCAGTAGCACTTCCCCTTTCCTAGCAATGCTGCGTATGTCTTCAATTAACTCTCTGTCCACCTCTTCCTCTTGTGAGGGAGGTCTGTATATCACACCAATGCAAATAGATTTCTCTTTCCCTCTTTCTAGTTTAATCCACAATGCCTCCTCTCTCCCTTTTAAGCTCTGTAATTCCAAGGCTTAATAGTAGTTTTTACATATAGTGCCACTCCTCCTCCCCTTCTTCCTACCCTGTCCTTTCTGAATAAAGTATAGCCAGGTATAGTTACATCCCAGTCATGGTTTTCTGTGAACCATGTTTCTGTAACTGCCACTAAATCCAAGTCAGCCACTCCCACCAAAGCTTCAACTTCAGGGATCTTATTTCCCATGCTACGGGTATTAATACACACTGCTTTCCATATGTTACCCCTGTTACCCATTTCCATAAAGGTATTTAATGTATCACCTACCTGGGGGCTTTCACTTACCTGGGGGCTTTCTTCACCCATCCCCAACGAATCTAGTTTAAAGCCCTCTTCAGTAGATTAGCCAGTCTACTACCAAAGATGCGTTGACCTTTCTTGGACAGATGGATGCCATCTCTGCTCTGCAACCCTTGGAACAGCATCCCATGGTCTAGGAAACCAAAACGCTCTCGAAGACACCATCCACGCAGCCATGCATTCATCTCCAGGATGCGAGCCTCTCTGCCTTGGCCTTTACCCTCAACAGGGAGGATTGAAGAGAACACCACCTGTGCACCTACCTGCTTCACCCTCTGTCCCAGAGCCATGAAGGTTCCTGCTGTTCCTGGAGATCACCCGTTACATATTTTATTAAACTGTGTTAGGTTTTGGTGCTTCATTTTAGCACTCCATGTGCATCATTATATATTAGGTACAAAGCCTCTGTGGGAACTGTTGGAAACATGGCCAGCTTGTTCCAGCAGTTACAGTGGGGATACATCCCCTGTCATCTGGTTCAACTAGCGTCACCTATTGAGGAGGTGTTAAGTGCACATGCCCTAACTGCACCATTGACATCATACAGTATGTCCCCCCGCGCTAAGGGCAATTTGTTCTCCACTCCCATACTGTGCCTGTCCGCCCCACACCAATGTACTATTCACAGTTAGCACACAAATTAGTGCAGGGTATCCGTCAGTCTCCAGGAACAAGCAGGAATGTAGTCTTCACATATGGGTGACATTGGTACATAATGGGAGCCTCCATGGGAACGCTCTCCAGCGTCCAATAGGAATGCTTTTGGGAGCATCCTACTGCACCTGCGTAGCTGCTTTCCCACTCATCCTCTTCAGTGCTTTGTTTTGCGTGGAGCCAACAGGGAGCAAATTCTGTCACCACACAAAATTCCTGTTTTTCGCGCCTGCCTTCCCGTTGACACTGGTACTGACCTCCGTTGGTACTTTCTTTCTTTCTGTCTTCTTTTTTCTTTAAACAAAAAAAAAAAAATTTGAAGGAAATAATTTTCTTTTCTTCAGACGCACCGACGCCATCTTAGGCCTAGGCTTTTCCATTCTGTCACAATGGAAAAACCATCTAGTGGTTTTAAGAAGTGTTCCAAGTGTGGTGGTACCATTTCAGCCACAGACGGGTGTCTAAAATGTTTAGGGCCTGATCATCAGCCATCAGAATGTCCTTTCTGTAAAAAGATTACGAAGAGAGGCCTACAAAATCGAGCTGCAAAGTTGGGCATCCTCTTCGCTTCGGACGCCATCTCTTTAGCATCAACATTATCAAGACCTTCATCTTCTTCACAAGGATCTCCGGTATCGAAACCTAAGTCTTCATCAAAGGCTGGCCGCCCCCCCCCCCCAGGGTAGATCTCCTTCTAAGCATCGAGTGCCTCGGGCGTTGCCCTGGAGGGGGACACACCGGCGAAACAACCCCAGCGGGAGCACCTTCTCTCCAATGTCTTAGTGGGTTCCCAGGATGCTCCCGTTGTCTCCACTTCCGAAGAGCTCCTAGTGCCATGCTCAGGGATCGTGGCCCGCAATTCCGGTACCAATACCCAAGCATCAGCAAGCTCCATGGATTAATGTATCCTTGTCATCGAGAGGAGCTTAGCAGCCTTACTGGCGACCTCGTTTCCAGTAAAACCTTTACAGTCGGTACTGCAGGCACTGATACCGGTTTTGGTACGGATATGGCCTGCATCGACTTTTTTACCACTTTCCACGCTACCACCCATGCTGGCCCTGAAATCCATTTCCGGTACAGAGGTTCTGACTACACAGATTCCAGGTACCAGTTTTGACCGGTACCGAGTTCGTACAGAGTGGGAACACGCTGCCTGGCGATACTTCGAGTCTTCAAATTCCAATTCCTTGGAGGATGGATCGACCGATACATGAGACATGCAAACTCTCCTGGAGGGGCCATCTCCATCCCCACAAGAGGACATGTCTTTCCAAGACTTTATTTGCGTCGTAGCTAGGGGCCTGTCCATTACAGTAACATTAGAGAAAGAACCTAGGGCCGAAGAATTGGAAATTCTTCAATACCCAACAGCCTCAAAAGAGGCAGCTATGCTCCCTATCCATCAGATACTTCACAACCTCATGCTTCGTATGTGGGAGACACCTCTGACTATTTCTCCCCATACCGCCGGCTTGATACTGTGTACCAGGTACTGGAGTGTCCTGGTTTTCAAAAGACACAATTGCCACTCCATTCTATGGAAGTGGAATCGGCAATGCGTCAAATCAAGAGCACGAAAACACATTCCTCAAACCTCCGAGTAGGGAATCGAGAACCCTCGACGCTTTTGGTCGATGTCATTTTCAGGTCTCCATGCTGTCGATCAGAATTAGTTCCTAAATGCAACATGGGTATGTTCCTCAGAGAGATGGCTAAAGATTTGGAGTTAATGGCTCCTCTTCTCCCTGATGACAAGAGGGCAGATTATCTCACCCTTGTGAAGCATGCTCAGAATGTTTAAAAATTTGTTAACAGGGCAACGTTTGATTGTGCTGAATGCATCAGCAGAACTTCATCTATCTGCATCGGTGCACACAGGATTGCTTGACTCCAAACATTGGATCTTGAACAATGGGTTCATGATAAGCTCGGTAGTATCCCTTGCACCAGTGAAAACCTCTTTAGCAAGGATTGGCAAGACAAGGCCGCTCAGTTGGAGTCTGCCAACTCTACCTTAAGGTAGGCTCTCTAGATCTACTGCCAACCCAGCTAAAAAAGCAGCAAAGAAAGCTTTCTTCAGTAAAAAGAAGTATTATCCTTGGTATACCCCTGCTGTTCAATGCAACATCATGCTTCTCAGAAGGGGGCAACAATCTCCAAAACAACAAAAGAAGGCTCAGACTCCCAAGTCTCAGCCACCTCAGCAGACCCAGACTGATCCGGGTTTTTTACTCCTTTCTAGAGAACATAGCTGCCCTGCTTCTGGAGAATCACGACAGTGTGCACATCCCCTGCAGACTCTGTCATTATGCCCACAGGTGGCATCTCATCACCTCAGAGCAGTGGACATTTCCAATAGTGCGGGAAGGATACAAACTTCATCTAAGAAGTCTACCCCCTCACCCCCCCCCCCCCCACGCGACTTCACTATAAGAGAGTTACATTCTCAGCCCCCTCTCACTGTTCGGTTACTGCAAGAGGTCACCTCCCTTCTACTGGAGGGTGCAATAGAGGAGGTTCCAACATTCTAGCAAGGAATGGGCTTCTATTCCTCCTACCTTCTTATTCCAAAGAAAATGGGGAGATGCTGACCCATTTTGGACCTCAGGGAACTAAACAAGCATCTCCTAGGGGAGAAGTTCAAGATGGTATCCCTGAGGACCCTTCTTCTGTATTTCCAGAGTCTAGATCTGAAGGAAGCATTCACTCAAATTCTTATCCATCCAGAGTACAGAAAATTCCTGCACTTCATGTTTCAGGGAAGACACTATCAATACAGATTCCTGCCTTAGGCCTTGCCTCTGCCCAAAGTGTCTTCACAAAATGCATGGCGGTAGTATCCGCATTTCTAAGGACTCGAGGGATTTTTTTCTTCCCTTACTTAGACAACTGGCTCATAAGAACAAGCTCTTCTCAAGAGGCCAGTCTGTCCCTTTCACACACCATGCAGGTGTTACAACATTTGGGATTTGTCATAAATCTTCCAGAATCCCAACTCTTCCCCTCTCGAACTCTTGAGTTCATAGGGGCCCTCTTAAATACTCAGCAGTCAAGGGCATTTCTGCCCCAATTCCGCTGTGCTTGTCTCAATCATTTAGCACCTCAGGCATGCCTCCAGAACCTTTTTACTGCTAGAGAAATGCTACATCTTCTGGGTCATATGTCATCAACAGCGCATGTAGTTCCATATGCTTGTTTACACATGCACACAGCCCAGTGAACACTGTCATCGCAGTGGTCTCAAGCATCAGGTTACCTGGGGGACAAGATGACAGTGTCTAACCTTCTGATATCATCTCTCCAGTGGCGGCGATCCCCAGAAAATCTTGCACGGTCGCCTTTTCAGATGCCAGCACATCAATGTGCTCTGACCACGGATGCATCCAGACTGGGTTGGGGAGCCCATCTGGGATCTCTCTCCACTCAAGTAATCGTCTCAGCAGGAGTCACACCTCCACATAAATCTGCTGGAGCTCAGAGCCATTCTCAATGCTCTCAAAGTGTTCCAGGACCATCTTTGGTCCCGTAGAGTCCTAGTCCAAACCGACAATCAAGTAGCCATGTTCTACGTGAACAAGCAGAGCAGAACAGGTTCTTGGACCCTCTGCAGCGAGGCTCTACATTTATGATCCTTTGCCATATATCATTGCGTTCACCTCCAAGCGATATATCTCCCAGGCAAGCACAATGTGTTAGCGGACAGACTAAGTGGAATCCTTCTCCCCTACGAGTGGTCTCTTAATGTAGACACAGTCTTTCACATTTTTCAGATCTGGGGGACTCCAGAGATAGACCTGTTCACAACTCCTCAGAATGCCAAGCTCCCTCACTTTTGTACCAGGACTCCTGCGCCGGACAGCCAACAAGTGGATGCTTTTCACATCCACTGGGGACAGGGCTTCCTGTATGCCTTCCTTTCCATTCCCCTAATTCCCAAAACTCTGTTCAAGCTCCAGATGGACAGGGGCTTCATGATACTCATAGCCCCATGCTGGCCACATCATCCGTGGTACTCTGTCCTTCTACGTCTGTCTCAAGCTCAACCCATAGATCTGGGGTCTGCTCCAGATCTCTTCTCTCAGGAGGAGGGGACACTGCCCCGTCCCAATATATAGTCTCTCCATCCCCAGGCATTAACCTTCCCCAGGAGGTTAAGGGCATCCCCTTAGCTTCTAGGAAGCCATCCACCAGGCGGTCCTACGCTTTCAAGTGCCGTAGGTTTTCTTACTGATGTTCTTAGAAGAATCTTAATACCTTCTCAGCTCCGATGGAGGCACTGCTTGTATATCTCTTCCACCTATCTTCTTCTGGACTCAAAACCAATTCAGTAAGAGTACACCTAAGTGCAATTGCGGCCTCTCATGTGCCCTTAGATGGCCAACCCATCTCTTCTCAGCCGCTCATAGTATGCTTCATGAGGGGTCTTCTATTATCCAGGCCTCCCATTAAACCACCTCTAGTGGCATGGGACCTCAATGTTGTTCTAGCACAGTTTCTTAAGCTGCCCTTTGAACCTCTGGCCACTACTTCACTTAAGTTTATCACCTGGAAGGTTATCTTCCTCATTGCCCTCACTTCAGCAAGGCACATTAGTGAGCTCCAGGCCTTGGTGGCTGACATACCTTACACACGGTTCCACCATGATAAGGTAGTCCTTAGTACTCACCCTCAATTCATGCCGAAGGTGGTCTCACCCTTCCATTTGACCCAGTTAGTCTACCTCCATGTGTTTTTCCCTAGACCACACTCATCTAGGGCAGAAGCAACCCTCCATACTCTGGATTGTAAACGTGCCTTAGCTTTTTATCTCCAGAGGACTCGAGAAGACGGAAAGCTTCTCAGCTGTTCATCCCCTTTGACTCTAGTCACCTCGGGTTGCCAGTCTCTAAACGTACTTTCTCCAAGTGGATAGCGAACTTCATTGCCTTTGCTTATGAGAAGGCAGGACTCTCCCTAAAGGGTCATGTCACTGTCCATAATGTTTGAGCCATGGCGACCTCGATGGCAAATCTACGATCTTAGCTATTGATGAGATCTGCAAATCAGCAACTTAGTCTTCAGTCCATACATTTGCTGTTCACTACTGCCTATACAAGGACTCCTGCCGGGATGCCATGTTTGGCCAGGCTATTCTCCAGCATCTCTTTCAGAACAACCAATTACCATTCGTTGTAAATCTGTATATAGTTTTGAAAACGTTTTATGAAACAAAGTTTTGTTTTATGTAAACCGCCTTGAGATTATGAAAGGCGGTATATTAAATAAAATGTTAAATATAATAAATAAACATACTCCTACTCCCCATCCCGGGTTTCTATACAAGACATCCATGCAGGATACATGACCTCTGTAAGCATAACTGTGAAAAACCACAGCCAATTCTGAGCTCATCTCTCTGGCGTGTTCTAGCTAGGGAGTCCCATATGTGAAGGCTACATGCCTGCTTGTTCCTGGAGATAGCGTAGTTACTCACCTTTAACAGGTGATCTCCAGGAACAGCACCCCTAGGAGTTGTAGGTTTTCTCTTTTTGTCTTTCTTTCCTTTTATTTCAGCTACAAACTCAACTGAGGTGGGAGGGTGGGAAGGCAGCTACACAGACGCAGTGGGATGCTCCCAAAAGCTTTTCTTTTTGACGCTGGGGAGCGTTCCCGTGCAGGCTCCATCGGTACCAAAGACTAAATTCCTGCTGTTCCCGTAGATCATCTGTTACAGGTGAGTAACTATGCTTGCCTGCATGGTAACAGGTCCTGTAGCCCTGTGCTGACAGTTACTACACACTGAAACACATGAACTGCTTAGTATATATCAGTATGCCTGGAACAGATACCTGAGTCATTACTTCAGGCTCGATCTCTGGCCTTGTTCAAATCCAGGCCAAAAAACCATCTCTTCAAGGTTATATTTGGATCCTGAGATATTCTCCTATTTATTACGCATGTGTTTTCTAAGCCTTTCCCCTTAGTTTTACCCTAATCCCCTGCTTGTTGTGTTTGTCTGTCCTGAGTAGATTGCAAGATCTATTGAGCAGGGTCTATATCATATGTATATATGTACAACGTTGAGTATGCCTTGTAGCACTATACAGATAAATAGTAGTAGTAATAAAAGGACCCCTAAGATAGCACTGGAAACTCAACAGTTTTAAAACAATAGTATTGGGATCTTGATCCTAAGACAATGAAGAAGTTTTGGAAGCATAAAACATGCTATGCCTGAAAAGCAAATGTTGGCAAAACAGAGCGACATTGCTGATAGATGTACCAGTACAAAATTAGTATTGAAAGTCACCATTCCATACTTTGTGTGAGAGAGAGATCACCAAAGACATGTAGCTGAAAGATACAGAAATAGTCCCTGTTGTCCTGATCTGATTGTAAAGAGTTTCCAAGCACTCCTCAGTACATTCCTTACATATCTTAAATAGAATAGCAGCGAATCAGAATTGTATAGAAAAGAGAATTCAGAAAATATGTTTGGACTCATCTGGAATTCGTTGCCGGAGGATGTAGTAAAAGCTGTTACTGTAGCTGGGTTTAAAAGAGGATTGTACATGTTCCTGGAGGAAAGTTCATAAGTCATTAATAAAGTGAACTGGGGAAATCCACTGCTTACCCCTGGGACAAGCAGCATGGAATCTGTCTACCTTTTGGAAACCTCCCAGGTACTTGTGACCTGGATTGGCCATTGTTGGAAGCAGGATACTGGGCTCGATGGACATTTGGTCTGAAGCAGTATGGCATTACTTATGTTCTTATGGACTATTTATACCCAGTGCAGCTTCACTTCTTCATTGACTTATGATGATGACTCTCAAACATGTCATAGATACCTTTTATTGGACTAACACTGTATCAGCTACACCTTGTTGTTTGACCCTTATTTCTACTACTACGACTTATCATTTGTAAAGCGCTACAAAGCGTACGCAGCTCTGTACAAAGACATGTAAGAGAGAGTCCCTGCTGATAAGAGCTTACAGTCTAATCAAGATAGACAACACAACAGGTGGGGACTAGGATATATCTAGGGAAATGGTAAGGAAACATATAGGAGGTGAACAGGAGACTAGGGGGATGAAGATCCAAAAGCAGTCTCAAAGAAGTGAGCTTTTAGCCTGGATTTGAACAGGGCCACAGATGGAGTCTGATGTACTGACTCAGGTAGTTTGTTCCAGGCATAAGGAGCAGCAAGGTGAAAGGTTCAAGTCTGGAATTGGCAGTGGAAGAGAGGGATACAGATAGAAGGGATCTGCTAGAAGAGAGGAGTTCCTCAGGAGGGGTGTAGGAAGAAGTAAGAGAGGAAAGGTAGTGGGGAACAGCCAAATTAAGACACTTATAGGTCAGTAGTAGAAGTCTGAGCTGCATGCCAAAAAAGATTGGCATCCAATGAAGTGACTTCAAAAGAGGGGTGACATGAGCACAGCTGAGTATTGAACAGATCGAAGTAGGGAGAGATTTAGCATGAACCAAGGGAAGTTGGAGGTGGTCAAGAATGAAATGGAACGTGTGCAACTCTATCTTTTTTGTGTCAGCGAACTGAAATGGACTGGCACTGGGCACCTTGCATCTGATGATCACATGGTCTACTATGCTGAAAATGAAAGACAAAGAAGAAATGGTGTTGCATTTATAATTAAGAAGAAACGTGCAAGAACTGTAATGAAATACAATGCAATCAGTGATTGCTTAATTTCTATTCGTCTATGAGGAATTCCCATCAACACAACTATAACAGCTGCAGAGGAGAATGAAGTTGATGAATTATATGAACAAGTGCAAGCCGAAATTGATAGAAAATATGGACTTGGCAACAGAAATGAAGTTGGAGAAAGACTGATTGATTGAATTCTCCAAGACCAATGATCTATTCATCTCAAATACTTTCTATCAGCAACACAAGCAGTGACTCTAAACATGGACTTCACCCAATGGATTGTACAAAAATCAAATTGACTCCATCTATGGACGTCAACAATGGAAAAACTCTATAACATCAACAAAGACAAAACCTGGAGCTGACTGTGGTACAGATCAGCAACTAACTAGTATGCAAACTCAAGCTAAAGTTGAAAAAGAGCAAGCCACTCATGAATGTAGCAAATTATGTCCTTGAGAATATACCACCAGAATTTAAAGACTGCCTGAAAAATTGATTTGCTGCTTTAGATACAAATGACAGAGCTCCAGAAGAGTTACGGGATGAAATCCAAGAAGGTTGTGTTGGAAGAAAGTGATAAGTCTCTACAAAAGATGAAAAACAGCCAAAATGGATGACTGAAGAAACTCTGAAAATTGCCCAGATACGCAGAGAAGCTAAAGCCAGAAGAGAAAGAGAGGAAATCGCATTACTCAACAGAGATTTCCACCGTGCAGCAAGACAAGACAAGGAGAAGTCCTACAATGTTGCACGTAAGGAAATAGAACCAGAAACTATTAGAGGAAGAATAACATTTGCTTCTCAAGATCAAGGAACATAGTTTTAAAATGGGCCTGCATCTTAATGTAAAGAAGTCAAAGATCTTTGACAACTGACAAAATCAATAAGTTCATTGGTGATGGAGAAGAAATCGAAATAGTAGACAGCATTAAACTACTTGGATCAACTATTAATAAAGAAATAACAAGCAGTCAAGAAATCCGCCGATACATTGCTCTTGGCAAAATGCCTATGAAGGAACTAGACAAGATTCTCAAGAGCAGAGGTATTTCTCTTCATACAAAGATTTGACTCGTTCAAGCCATGGTATTTTCAATAATGTCATATAGATGCAAAAGTGAAGAAAATTGATGCCTTTGAATTATGGTGCTGGCGACGAATACTGTGTATACCATGAACTGCCCAAAGAACAAATCAGTCAGTACTAGAGGAGATCAAACCTAAGCTTTCTTTAGAAGCTCACATGATAAGACTTCGACTTTTATACTTTGGACACATCATGCAAAAAGAGAGATTAAGGTAAAAGGCCAATACAAGAGGAAGGCCAGTAATGAGATGGATTGATACAATAACAGCAGCTATGGGTGCCACTCTGTCAGCAATGAGCCCTGGTGGAGGGTTTCAGGGACTGACTGAAGACCGAACACAGTTTAGGGCAACTATCCAGAGGGTTGCTATGAGTCGACACCAACTCGACGGCACTTAACAACAACAGAGCTCCCCCTCCTGATAAATGAAGATTCTAAATAGGATGCACCACGCGAGGCTAAGGGCAGCCATTTTTCAAAATGCGAATGCATAGCAGGAGTGCGTATGCATTACTCCCGCATATTTAAGGTTCCGGGTGAGGGGTTTCAGGGGCCGCTAGACCACCAGGTTATTTTATTTTATTTTACCTTGTGATGGGGGTGGGGTTTCGAGGTCTGCTAGATCACCAGAATGTTTTATTTTATGGAGGGGTGGGTGGTACAGGGGCCACTAGACCATGCAGGTTGATTTATTTTACTTTGGAGTGGGGGGTACAGGGCACACTAGACCACTAGGTAGTTTCTTTCTGTCAGGGCACTGATCCCCAACAGTGTTTTGATGGCATCGGGAGCTTTTCCTGATGCCATCAAAATACTGTCAAGTGCGGGGTCATGGCCACCGGGTCACCAGGGATTTACTTTTTGAACGGTGACCGGCCCCCAACAGTATACTGATGGCATCAGGGGCTTTTCCAGTAGATGCAATTGTCCCTGATGCCACCAAAATATATTGTTGGGGCTGATATGCAAATCAGCCACACAGAGCATGGAGAGCAAGCCAAACTAGCGCAGACTTCTTGTGTGCGTGCGTTTGGCATCCTCTCCCGGTTTAACACTGTGGTGGCTCATTTGCATGTGCATGGTTACCGCAACGTTCATTTGCATACCCTATCCTTCTTGCATCGCACGTTAAAATGTGTGCATTGTCAGGATCGTAAAAAAATCGATTCAGCACAGGTCTAGCACCAGCTTTCTGCATCGGCCCGTTTGTATGAGAGAGAGAGATCATCAAGTATTAAGAGATACAACCAAAGATAAGGACAATGTAGCTGAAAGATGCAGAAATAGTCCCATTTGTCCTGATCTTATTGAAAAGGATTACCAAGCACTCCTCAGTAGGTTGCTTGCATATCTTCTATAGAATAGCAGTAAATCAGAATTGTATAGAAAAGGTAGTTCATAAAATATGCTTTTCTAGCCCTTTTTGTGACAGTGATGTATTCTAGAATTTTTCCTCTACTTTTCAGTTTTTCTCCTCTTAGTTCTTTTGTATTCTTTTTTATCTTGAAGTTCCTGCTGTTTTTTCACTCTTTCCTTTCCTGTTCTTTCCTTTTTCTCAGTGAAATCCCTCAAAACCCCTCATGGTTTCTGCACACTCCTTTGATACTATGTCTCCCTAGCTTTCCTGTCTTGATTTTAATTAGAGTTCCTTTCCTTATCTCTGATTTTGGTTTGTAATTTGTAAACTGCTCTGGTGTGCCCCCTCTCTTTCTGTAGAGCCTTTCCTTTTTCCTCCACAGTCTCTCTGTTAAGGTACTGACAATTCAAAGCAGTGCACACTTGACCCAAGTTTTTGTCCCATTTCTCAGATCCTGAAAAAATACCTGCTGGTAATATAACAGTTTTCGCCAAAGATAACTCCATAAACTCCCTGCAAGTCTCCTGGATTCAGCCACCTGGCAACGTGGAATCTTATCGCGTCGCCCTTCAAGGTCCTGTAAGCTCTACTCAGACCAGCACATCTGCAGAGAATGTGACTTTCACGGACTTACTGCCTGGCAGGAATTACAGTATCACAGTAACAACAGTTAGTGGTGACCGCAGTCAGACGTCTGATCCAGTGATTGAAGCAACATGTAAGTGTGTTTATAGCGTGTTATGTGTGCATGTGTGATGTGCCTATCTTGTAAAGTTACTAAATGGCACGTGAAGTCTGCTGCTGCTGGATACTGTAAATTTGCACTGCGTTCATGAGAACAGTTGTAATATTTATGCAATATTCTGCTTAAACGGAAAATGAATTGGTATTAATTGCTGAGCCTTCTAGAATTCATTTGTCTGTGATTTTTATTTAGAAAATTTGTGCCCTTTCTGGGCTTTCAAATTAAAACTCAAGTGATGGGTCCCCACGTCCAGGGCGATGCCACTTAACAGTAGCCAGCTGCAGTCCCCACAGAGCAGGGACGTTAACTGAGGTGATGAGAAGATCCGATCTGGAAAGTAAATAAGTTTGAGGGAGCAAGAAACCTCCAGATAATCTAAACATATTCAACAAACTCAGACAATTAAACACCTATATATTCCTTAGTTGTATAGTATTTTGGTTCCCTCAGGTTTAGACAAAATGTTTTTGCATTAAAAATGGATATTAGTTTAATTTGGCATTTTTATGCCTCTCTTTTTCTGAGAACATCCATGTTCAAGGCTGAGAACCTATGTATACATAGGCCAGATCCCGCAAAAAAGATATTTCTAAACATATTCCATATTTTTTTGTGGGTGGTTTGGGGTTTTTTTTCTGACACATGTTTTTTGTGGTTAAACCTAATCAAATAAAATGATATGCGAACCATTATAATTATAGGGGAGTTTACCAGTAAAATAGGAACAAAGAAATATAATGAAACAGAGATCAAAATAAACTTGCATATCCCCTATATACCTTAAGCAAAATTACCCTGGCATTTACGTGCTGGAATACCACAGGCTCATAAATGTGACCGTATTTCCAGGGCAGTCCTGAAACAGAAGGATGAAAGGTCCTGTCCTGAGCCTGAAAGCCTTGAGGCGTCATCAAGATATAAATAGACAAAAATCTGACCAGTCACATAGCAAACTGTTTAGTAAACTTTGGTAAAGTTTTGACACTACTATGGCAGTTTTCACTATTAACGTGCATTGATGCTAGAGATGTGGTTGGCATGGGGGAAGCAGCCATGATGTTACGGTATGTGAATCACTTTCATCACTGAGGAGATGAGCAGCGATGACTTTCTCTTGCCCAACTACCAAATGCCCAGCACTGAGGTGGTGGCAGAACATGCAGCATGTGTCTTCTAACCATGGTTGGAAATCTGTGCATTCAGCCGAGGGCCGACCCATCTCCTTATCTTTCCCTAGTTGTGTCCTTGTTTTCAGCTGTTGCATTGTCTGTCTCAACTGGACTGTAGGTTCTGATGAGCAGGGACCTGTCTTTTTACATGTTTCTATGCAGCACTGCATACGCCTTGTGCTATATAAATGATCAATAGGAGTAGGCGAGCTAGGAAGTGGCCCAGGGCAGCAGACCTCCATGTACGGCACGGCACACCTGGCCTGCCACCTCCTGCCCCTTGTGCTGAGCCGTGCAGCGCTGCCACTCCCCGCTACATCTGATTCTGGCAGTGGGGTCAGCTCAGCAGCAGCAGCCCGAAGCAGGCGATGTGCTTTGGCAGATATAGCCTGCTGCTTCTGACGCCCCAAAGTTGTGTAAGAGCGTTCGGAAGCGGCAGGTCTTGTGTGCCGAAGAACATGGCCTGCCGCAGCCATTAAGCCACCTCTGACCCTCCTGCCAGAATCAGAGGCAATGGGGGGTGATGGCATGGCTCAGCACGGGGAGGGTTGGTAGGTGGTAGGCGGGGGAGAGGGAGGGTGGCACGGCCAAGGCTGCTGAAGCCCTTGGGCCATCCCCGATTCAGCCAGTTCTGGAAGCAGCACCATTCTTTTCCCTATTTGGCAACAATTTAACCTAAGATAACAAGATCGTTCTTTCAGAAATTTTTTTGATCCCTTTGCCAACTCAGACAATAGTTTTTTATTGCAGGGTATCCAGAAGGTTTACACACTGCAGAGCTTGTTTCAGTGAGAACATGTAACACATTTAAGACTGATAACAAAATTTTTTCACTCAACACGTAATCAAACTTTGTAATTGGTTACCGGAGGGTGTAGTAAAAGCTCTTGGTGTTGGTGGGTTTAAAAAGGATTTGAACAATTTCCTGGAGGAATAGGCCATAAACCATTATTAAAGTGGACCCGGGAAATCCACTGCTTGTCCCAATACAAGCATTGTGGAACCCGCGTGTCTTTTTGGAGATCTGCTAAGTACTTGTGACCTGGACTGGCCACTGTTGGAAACAGGATACTGGGGATGATCGACCTTGATCTCACCCAGAGGGAGGAGTAGCCTTGGGATTGACGCCACCTGAGGCTGGAGGGAATGGGGTTTCTAGTCCCACAAGTGCTCTTTGTGGTGTTGGGCAAGCCACTTAACCCTGTGTTGCCTCAGGAACATAACATAGATTGTGAGCCCTTCGGAGACGAGGGAAATATATACTATACCTGAATGTACACTGCTTTGACCCAGTGAAAAGTGTGTATATAAGCATTGCTAAATAAATAAATATATATATATTATCTTCTTATGAAACATGCAGCTTTTCCATATGCAATTTGTATTACTAGCAGCCGTCTTAAGAAACCCATAGGAGCGCTCTTAGCTGATGAAACAGGAATCAAAGTCTCTACTATTTTTTATTCTACATAGAAATGACATTCCAACATATATACACCAGTACGCGGGTTAATAACTTCCATGATAATACAAATCCAAATGTCATACAGGTCATTACAGAAATCACACAGTACATTAGTTGCTGTGTTGATTGGGCACATCCAGGTACACGCCCCGATCTCCTTTCCCCCTCTGTGGCCCCCCCCCCACTAATCAAGACCCTGCACAGGATGAGACAGATCACAAGTAAACAAGCAATTTAGAACAAAGCAAACCTTCAGATGGATATGTGTTTCTTTACATTCCATGGCTGTGACTAGGAGAGGGACAGCACATAAATAAACATGCAGTATAAATTGTATAGTCACAATCCTTTGTTCTATTCATGTATTATCCAATCTCCAGGAACAAGCAGTAATGCATTCTTCAGAAATGGATATCATTGGTACCAACGGAGCCCAAGTGGGAATGCTCCCCAGCGTTCTTTATGAAAACGTTTGGGAGCACCCCACTGCGCCTTCACATCTGCCATCCGACCTTCTCAACTCCTCTTCTCAGTTCTTTGATTTCCGTGGAGCCAGCAAGGAAGCACCTTTTCTATCACCTTCGAAAAATGGTAATCATTTTGGTTCAGTCTGTGCTCTGCCTTTCCATCGATACCCGGAACTTTCCAGATACCGGCCCCAATATTAATTGTTCCTTTTCTTTTCATTTTTTTCTTTTCTGTTCAGGCGGTTCACCGCCACTTTAGGCCTCCGTCTAAATTTTTTCCATTTTTTCCATTTGTCACCATAGACAAATATATCAGTGGCTTATTATTTTATTAAGATTTTAACCAAAATTCATACACAATGTACAGGGTGGCCCAAAAATAGTGAGAACATCTCGTAAATTAAAAGCTTAAGTAGTTTACTTATTTACCTTTTTTAGCTTTATTTCGACCATTTCCGGTCGCCATCTTTTTTTTTTTTTTTTTTAATTTGTCAATCGTTTACATCTGTCTTTTTGAATTGTTAAATAACTTATATGCTACAAGATGTTCTCACTTTTTTGGGCCACCCTGTATAAACAAAAAGCATAACCTGCTACCATTAGAAATAAGGAAAATCTGCAAAAAGATAAATAAATAAACTCAAAAGCAAGCGATGCTCTAGCCCCCATCATGGGAGAGAAGCAGAAGAGAACAAATGTATTAATACCTTTAACTATCCCAGTCAATATCAGAACGAGAGTCAACAGTATACACCAATCCCCAAGTACTCATACAAACCACTGATTTGTCCTGAAGAAAATTTTCCAAATGGGAAACATTTGTGAAAACAAACTTATTACCTGCATAGGTAACCACACACTTACAGGGGAAACAGAGATAGAACGTGGCTCTAATAGCCAAGACTTTAGACCGCAACTGCAAGAAAGCCTACCTACAGAATTGCATAGGCCTGGCAACATCAGGAAACATGCTTATAGGTTGGCCACAAAAGTGAAGAGACTTTTTAGAAAAGTATTATTTCAAGACAGCAATCCTATCAGCCTCCCATCCAAAAGTGACCAGCAAAGTCACCCACAATGTCCTGAGAGGTCTCAAGAAATGCGATCAACTCAAGGCTGTCCAGAGAGGCAATGGAATCCAACCCCTCTTCTTCGGGCTCTTCTACCGAATCATCTTGGAAACAAATAATTAACTTAGAAATAACTAGGCCATCAACATTAATGAACAACAAAATTTCTTTTCCGAGAGCATGGAAGATACTCTCCTAGCTCAGAAAGGTGAGGCCTCTCTGAGCATGAGCTAGCCAGCCCAACCCACCGGCCCGCCCCTAGCCAGCCAAATCTTTCTCTTCTGCCTTTCCCACAAGACTGATATCTCTACTCTCCCAAGAAACTTCAGCATACAAAGAAATAAATGAACAGAAGGGAGTGGAGGAATAGCCTAGTGGTTCAAGCAGCAATCTGGCACTCAGAGACCCACAGTTAAGCTCTCCCCTAGCACTCCTAATGGCTTTGGGCAAGTCACTTAACCCTCCATTGCCTCAGGTATAATTTCCAGGCTTTAAAAAATGCAGCCAATGTTCCCGGAAGATGAGCTACTCCGCACACGTTGCCTCTGCTGCCTGGGAAAAGACCATAAAGTAGAGGACTGCTCTGCCTGCTCACGGATGTTCCCCCGGATACGAAAATCCAGGGACATGCCCTCCTGGACGTCATAGAAACAAAGAAATATGACGACAGAAAAAGACCACATGGCCTATCTAGTCTGTCCTTCCATATCAACAACTATAACAGTCCCCTTTTTTTCCTTTAGAGATCCTCTGTGTTTGTCCCATGCTTTTTTGAATTCAGTTACTGACCTCATCTCTACCACCTCCACTGGCAAACTATTCCACGGATCCACCACTCTTTCCATAAAGAAATATTTCTGCAAATCACTCCTGAATCTATCCCCCTTCATATGCTTTATAATGAAGACCACTAACCATTTTAGTAGCCACCCTCTGCACCGACTCCATCCTGTTCACATCCTTTTGAAGGTGCGGTCTCCAGAATTGCACACTATACGCCAAATGAGGTCGCACCAAAGACTTATACAGAGGCATTATCACCTCCTTTTTTCTGCTAGCCATTCCTCTCCGTATGCACCCAAGCATCCTTCTAGCTTTTGCCGTCGCCTTTTCTACCTGTTTAGCTACTTTAAGATCATCAGACACAACCACGCCCAGGTCCTGCTCTTCTTTAGTGAACAAAAGTACTTCACCCCCTATACTATATTGCTCCCTTGGATTGCTGCAGCCCAAATGCTGGGGAGCTCCAATAACACAGAGGTCCCCAACGCCGCACCTCCTCCTGACTCAGCGAGGGATGCTCCTCCACTAGATTCTGCTCCTTCGGGGAACACCCCCGATGCTGCTACTGTCCGGAACTCTCCTGTTGCCGACTTTCTTCCTCAGGACTTCGGCTGCCCCGCCATGGAGGCCTTCTCCATGCGGACCCCCGGCCATGCTCCTCCACCAAGCCTCAGCTCCTCTTCCGGCCATGCTGCTCTGCTTTCCAGGTCAGGCCCCTCCCCTCCAGCCACGACACCAACTGCCAGGAGCAGAGAACCTGCTTCAGTGCCAATGCAGACGACATCATCGTCTCAGACCCGCCTCATCATCTTCTAATGCAGAAGCCATGCCTCCAGCCCCGATTGGGCCCAACGAAGGTGACACACCCACAGGCATTGCAGTTCCTCCAGCAGCCCCGATGCTCGGTGCAGACACTCTCAACGCACCTGAAGCAGACACAGGAAAGGCAGCTGGAGGCAGGATATGGGTGCAGGAAGTCATAGGAGGAGGCAGCACAGCACCCTTCCCCCAGACCCCTCGACCAGATCCAGGAGGAAGAAAACCCCATGCCAGTACCCAGCACAGAAGCCTATTCGGCTAAGTTCCTCCAGCTGGTCTCTCGCCTCCTTCAAGAGTGGCCCAAGACTGAAATAGTGCCTGCTCCTGCACCACCCGCACAACCACAGGTGCACCCCAGTGCAACAGAAACATGGATTCCCGCCCCCGTCTCCACATCAGCCCTCATTGGCCAGTGGGGGCGAAGAGACAACACCACCAGAAAACCCAGAAGCAGGGGACTCCCTCACCACATCCTCTACGCAGGACTAGGCCATGGAGAGCCCCCCCACACACAGCCAGAGGTCATCACCTACGCAAACATTTTACGCAGGATTGCATCTGCCCTGGCGCTCAGCACCAGGGATACCCCACACCTGAGGGGCGAAGTACAAGCAGCACTAAAGTTCCTCAAGGCACCTAAGTCTCTCACCTCCCTGCCCGTCCACCAACTACTCTGGGAGGACCTAGCCTAGACTCTGGCAGAGCCCAGCACACAACCCATCCTGCTCACACAAACTGGACAATAAGTACCAGGTCCAGCCAACCCCAGGATTCGAGAAGACTCGGCTGCTGCACCTCTCTATTGTAATCGAGTCTGCCTTGAAAAGACACAAGTCCTCCAGGAACACCCACCTGCCAGGCCGTGACATCAGGTTGCTGGACTATGTAGGCAAGAGGGCATTACAAGGAGCTATGCTGAGTGCCAGAATTTCCTCCCACCAGTTACAACATGCACTATACCAAGATGTGCTTCTTCAGGCTGTCAAAGACAGCCTCGCAGGAACCACGGTGCCAGCAAGCACTACCACTGCCCTGGCTGACCTGGGAGAATGCACCAAGCACCAGGTCAGAGGAGCCCCCCCATGCTGTTCATCTTGAGAACATTACAGCGGATCATTCACGACAAGGCAGATTCCATCCTTATCGCCCCACACTGGCCTAGGCAGATATGGTTTCCGCTTCTCCGCTGCTTAGCCCTTGAGCCCCCCATATGCCTACACCAGCGCCCAGATCTCATCATGCAGGATGGAAGGGCGACCCTGCACCCCAACCTTCCAGCCCTTACGCTGATGGCTTGGTGGCTGAGGGGGTAACCCTGGCATCCCTAAATCTGCCTGCAAAACGTACAAGAAGTCGTGCTGGCAGCCAGACGTCCATCCACCAGAAAGTCCTATGGCTTAAAATGGAAACGCTTTAGAATCTGGTGTGCGGCTCGGCAGCTGAACCCTTTCACCTGCCCAGTGGCTCAGATCCTGCAATACCCCACCTCACTCTTAGACAGTGGGTTGAAGACGCAGTCCATACGGGTGCACCTATCGGCGATCGCCACCTTCCATGACCATGCCAAGGGTGGCTCCATTGCCATGCTCCATAAGAACATAAGATATGCCATACTGGGTCAGACCAAGGTCTATCAAGGCCAGTATCCTGTTTCCAACAGTGGCTAGTCTAGGTCATAAGTACCTAGCAGTCTCCCCAAAAGACACAGGTTCCTTAATGCTTGTATTAAGTCAAGCAGTGAAATCCCATGTCCCTTTTAATAATGATTTATGGACCTTTCCTCCAGGAACTTGTCCAAACCTTTTTTAAACCCAGCTACACTAACCGCTTTTACTACGGTAACAAATTCCAGAGTTTGATTACACGTTGAGTGAAAAAATATTTTCTCTTATTAGTTTTAAATAGGTTATCCTGTAGCTTCATTGCATGTCCCCTAGTCTTTCTATATTCTGATGCTGTAAACAGTCGATCTACATTTACCCATTCCATTCCATTCATTGATTTATAGACGACATATCTCCCCTCAGCCGTCTCTTTTCCAGGTTTAAGAGCCCTAACCTTTTTAGCCTCTCTTCATAGGAGTATCCTTCCATCCCCTTTTTCCATTTTGGTGGCTCTTCTCTGTACCTTTTCTAATAACGCTTCAGCTGGTCATGCACTTCATGAGGGGCCTAGGAAACCTGCGACCTGAACCCGACCCCCTGTGCCCCCCTGGGATCTCAATATCATCCTCAACCAGCTGATGGGTGAGCCCTTCGAGACACTGCACACGGCAGACATAAAATATATGGCCTGGAAAACTTTCTCCCTGGTGGCCATCACCTCTGCCAGGAGGATCAGCGAGCTGCAGGTGCTGGTGGCACATGCGCCTTATACGCAGTTATGCCAGGACCAGGTCACCCTCCAAATGCACCCCAAGTTCCTCCCTAACTGGACAGCAGCCACAGAATCTGTCCAAGGACTCTGCTTAGCTCCCTTGCTCTCACTGACTTGGATCCGAGGGAGTTGGTGTTGTCCGCACATTTTCTATGCACTATGCAACTTTACACAATGTTGTTGTTTGCACAAGGTTCAAGTTGTTGCTGTTCTTGTAAAATGTTGTGTTGTGTTGTGTTGATAACTATGCTGTCGTCACACTGTAAAAGCACCAGCTCGGTGGTTGTGACACCAGCACTCGCCTTTACCTTGCACTATACCATGTCACAGTCTGTTCCATGCGCAATAAAGCCACTTAAGGAAATCAAGGCTTTCTTCCTTCCATTCAAATTTCTGATGACCCTAACCCTTCCACTACAGCACATGCAGGTAGCAGGGGGAGGCACCAGGTGTGGCTGACTCATCCTGCTTGTCCTTGGAGAAAGCAGGGTTATTTACCTGTAACAAGAGTTCTCCGAGGACAGCAGGATATGTCAGTCACACATACACACCCACCTCCCCTGGAAGGGGTCGGCTCCGCAGCCACACGCCCACCGCCTAGCAGTGATATCTCAGCGTGGGATGTACTGGCAGGCTAGGGGCAGGCCGGTGGGTTGGGCTGGCTAGCTCATGCGGAGAGTATCTTCTGTGTACGGCGCCATCGGATGACGTCACCAGGTGTGGCTGACTTATCCTGCTGTCCTCGGAGAACCCTCGTTACAGGTAAGTAACCCCGCTGACTGCTCCTCCCTCCTGTGATCAACCTTGGAGGTAAAAGCTTAGTTTTCCCGTGGGATGTGGCCGCGGGTGTGTGACTGCTGGCAGGGGTGTGACCAAAGGGCACGTTCTGCCCTTTTGGAGCCCCTTCGGTACATGAAGAAGCACCAGAAGAAGTTCTGAATTGTTATGGGTAAGCAGAAGGTGAAGAACAAGGCATTGGAAGGTGCTGGAGGAGCAGGCCCAGTCAAGGGGCCTATGGACCTCCATGTGCAACCTGATGCTTTACCTCTTTCTACAATCGTAATACTCTGGATATTGAAACCTCCATGAGTTCCTGTTGCAATATACCTCCACCCCTGCCGCCTTCTATGATAGATTTGTCTGCTCCAGATGCAAGTAGTGGTTCTAAGAGAGCCGCCTCTTTTCCGCCTGCAAGCGAGCCCTCTCCACGATCCACTCCCTCTCGGGCCCCCTGGCTAGTGTTTGGTACCCCAAGGCAGTTTCTGTTACGTCACCATCTTCAAGTTTGGTTGTGCCATTGAACACCTCCACTGAGGTTTCCTTGAGGGATGTTTGGGGTAACCTGTCAAGAGTGGAATTTAAGAAATGTTCCAAATGCTCCGGCACTATGTCAGTCACTGATTCTCATGACTGGTATCTAAAATGTTTGGGCCCGGACCATATACCAAACAAGTGTTCTTTGTATAAACAAATGACCAAATGAGGCCTAAAGAGCAGGGCCAAACAGTATGACTCATTGTTTGCCCCAGACTCTATTTCAGTGGCTTTGGCACTGTCGATGATGTCAGCATTTTCATTTGGTTCCCAGGTCTCCAAAAAGTCCAAACATAAATTAAAGACTACGTCCTCTGCATCGAAATCCAAGACTGAGCATCGAGGTAAGTCTCTTCATTCATGAGATGCCCCGAAAGGGGCATCCAGTGCTGACCAGCGAGCCGAACAGCCCTGGTGGCAGGAGAAACACGCTAAAGCCACACAGGGGCTCCAGGACGCTCCCGAGGTATCAACTTCAGGAGAGGTACTGGCAACATACTCTGGGACGGTGGCACATAGCCCTGTACTCAAATCCACCCAGGCATCGGTGTCCTTCATCGATCAGCATTTCTTAGCCATCAAGAGTACTTTGGCAGCATTCCTGGCTGCTACTGTTCCAAAGGCATCAACAGTCACAGCTAGTCAGGCACAGACTTCCAACTCTACGCAGGTGCCTCTGCCTCAGATACCAGCCCTGGAACAGGTATCGGCAGGCTCACTCCCTCTGATTCCTTTGCTGGAATCTGTATCGGTGGGACCCCTACCTCTAATTCCTCCATTGGAATCAGTAACCACCATCAGTACCCAGCCGGTTGCTAGATCAAGTACCACATGACCCTGGACATTGACATCGGCATCGGCTCGAGATGGTGAAACGTCGAAGTCCTTTCTGAATCAGAGTCATCTTCGCTGCTTCTAGGCACGAATGCTTGCTTCTAGGATTACTTCCTACACCCTCTACATGGGCATGTACCTCAAGGATATCTCAAGGGATCTAGGAAACTTTGCTCCTGATAACTGCGATGCTTACATGACTATAGTCAAGCAAGTTCAAAATACTTCAAAGTTCCTGACCAGGTTTGCCTTAGATACCTTTGAATCCACTAGCAGAGCTACTGCAATCTGCATAGGAGCTCGTAGGATGGCCTTGCTTCAAGCATTCAACCTTGAGCACTGAGTTCAAGATAAATTAGCCAATATTCCTTGTTCCTGGGCAAAACCTGTTTCGTAAGGGTTAGACAGAAAACGCAGGAGAGCTTGTGGTAGATGATCTCACTCTCAAATGTCTCTCAGGAAAGAATTCAGATCTCTCTTAGAGGAAGGCTACTTCTAAGAAGTTTTTCTATACCAAGAAGAGGAGCTATTACTCTTCTTACGAACCCTCTGCTACTTAACAGCTCCAGCAGCAAAGAACTAAGGGTCCACGTCAGCCTAAAAAGGCCAAGGGCCCAACCCCAACCAGCTGCTCAGCCCCAGCCAGCACCTGGTTTTTGACTCCTTCCTAGAGAGCATAACTACTCTGCTTCTGTGAAGACCCCATTCTCTTCACATAGCAGACAGGCTTTGTGCTTATGCCCACAAATGGCATCTCATTACTTCAGAGAAGTGAACTCTGAACATCGACCATAGGGGCTATCTACCTCACTTTTAGAGCTTACCCACAACCACCTCCACAAAAGATTGGTCTGCAAAGTATCCTTAGAGGTGGTCACCCTATTAGCCCAATGGGCAATTGAAGGAATTCCGCCTGCCCAAGAAAGCACTGTCTTCTACTCTCCTTACTTTCTCATCCCCAAGAAAACAGGAGGGTTCAGACCTATTCTAGATCTGAGGGATCTCAACAAATTCCTCCTTTGGGAAAAGTTCAAGATGATTTCCCTTTGCACTCTTCTGCCATACCTTCAGAAGTACTACTGGCTATGTTCTCTAGATCTCAAGGAGTCTTACACCCTTTTGCTGATTCACCCCACCACAGACAGTATCTGCACTTTTCAATTCAGCAGATCCACTACCAGTATCAGGTGCTGCCTTTCAGGCTAGCTTCCGCACCAAAAACAGCAGTGGTCACAGCATTGCTACGTACTTTGGGGGTCTTTGTCTTCCCCTACTTAGATGACTAGCTGATAAGGGGAGAATCCGCAGAAGTCATAAATCAGTTGCTTTCTTGCACCATCATGGTGCTTCAAAGTCCAGGCTTTGTACTAAACTTTCCAAAGCCTCACCTGGTTCCATCCCAGCAACTCGAGTTCATCGGAGTATTTTTAGACACTCGTCAGGGCCAAGCTTTCCTTCCTCAGGATCGCTCTGCTCATCTCGTCGAGCTGGCCCTCATAAAACAATTTCAAACTGCTTTGACATCTCCAGACATTCTGCATCTTCGGGGACATATGGCCTCTTTGGACCACGTTGTCCCATATGCTCACCTGTACATGAGACGAGCACAATGGATTCTTTCTTGCCAGTGGACTCAGGTGACCGGGCATCTCTCAGACCAGATTTCCATCACTCCTCCTCTTGTCAGCTCCTTTCACTGATGGTGCTCTCCCCAAAATCTTCTCAGAGGGCCACCTTTTCAGATGCCTCCACCTCAGTGCACCCTAACGATGGATGCTTCCAAGCTAGGATGGGGACCACATCTATACAGTGGTCAGAGCAGGAATCTCAAATGCAGATCTATCTCCCAGAGCTTCTTGCTCTCACGAATGCCCTTCAGGTTTTTCATAAGAACATAAGATATGCCATACTGGGTCAGACCAAGGTCCATCAAGTCCAGTATCCTGTTTCCAACAGTGGCCAATCGAGGTCATAAGTACCTAGCAGTTTCTCCAAAAGACATAGATTTCACAATGCTTGTATTGGGTCAAGCAGTGATATCCTAGGTCCCTTTTAATAATGGTTTATGGACCTTTCCTCCAGGAACTTGTCCAAACCTTTTTTAAACCCAGCTGCACTGAAAGCTTTTACTACATCCTCCGGTAACAAATTTCAGAGTTTGTTTACACATTGAGTGAAAAAATATTTTTTCTTATTAGTCTTAAATAGTTTACCCTGTAAACTATTTCAAACCCAACTTTCGGGCAAAAATGTCTTAGTTCAGACAACCAAATGGCCATGTTCTATGTAAACAAGCAAGGAGAAATAGGTTCTTATCCCCCCTGCCAAGAAGCCCTTTGCCTCTGGTCCTTCGCCATTGCACACCGCATGCACCTCCCAGCAGTGTATCTCACAGGCAAACTCAATGTCCTCATGGACGGACTTGGCCGTATCCTATGTCCACACGAGTGGGCTCTGCATCAGGACACATCATCTTGGATCTTCAACATGTGGGGGACCCCGCGCGTCTTCTGTTTTTTGCTCAAAGATTCCTTCCCGACATAGTCTGGCAGCGGATGTCTTTCTCCTTTTTTGGGCACAGGCCTGCTATATGCATTTCCGCCAACCTCCCTGATACCCAAGGCTCTGTTCAAACTGCAGGCTGACAGGGGCTCCATGATTCTAATAGCCCCTTATTTGCCCCGTCAGCTGTGGTTTCCTTTACTGCTTCATCTAGCATAGTCTCCACCAATGTTCCCTCTAATTTTCTGTAGGCTGTGTGCGCATAAAATATCAGCTGTGCAGCTTTTGAAGGAAGGTTAAATTTTGTGCGCCACATAACGACACTCGGAGTTATATACTTTAAAATTTGACTACATGTCAGAATACAGTATGTACACCACATTTGAATGCACTAGAAAATATTGTAGAACTTGTGAAAACCGTAAATACACAACAACTTTTAAATTTTAAGATGTCTGTGTTGTTTTCTATAAGAATCAGAACCGTAATTTTTGTGCGCTGTGTTGTAAAGTATGTGCGCTCACTCGGCGAGGTGTGTGCGCGCGCACACGTGCACAGCTTAGAGGGAACAGTGGTCTCCACCCCTCAATTTGGGTCATGCTCCCAACCTCCTCTCTCAAGATCAGGGGCAACTCCTCCACCCCAATCCATAAGTTCTCCGTCTCATGTCGTGGCTGCTGAAGCCAGGATCTTTGACCTTGACCTCCCTCTATCGATCAGGGACATCTTGGTTGTTTCTCGTAAGCCATCTACTAGACATTCTTATGCCTTCAAATGGTGACAGTTCACCCACAGCAGATTAACCCTTCTAATTGTCCAGTGGAGCATCTAATACAGTATCTTCTCCACTTGTCTTCCGCAGGACTTAAGACTAACTCTGTTAGAGGTCATCTCAGTGCCATTTCAGTCTCTCACAGGCCACTGGATAGGCTTCCCATTTCCTCACACCCTTTGGTGCAACGATTCATGTGGGCTCTTCTTTTTTCCAAGCCACCGAACAAACCACCACGGGTGGCTTGGGACCTCAGTATGGTCCTAGCACAACTTCTAAAAGCCCCATTTGAGCCCCTGACTACCACTTCTCTGAAGCTCTTACATTGGAAGGTCATCTTGCTCATTGCCCTTACCTCAGCTCATCACATCAGCGAACTACAAGCTTTGGTAGCAGATCCCCCCTACACTCTATTCCACCATGACAAGGTGGTTCTTTGTACCCATCTGCATTTCCTTCCTAAAGTAGTCTCCACTTTTCATCTCAACCAATCTATGATGCTCCAAGTCTTCTTTCCCTGAACTCATGTCTCGAGAACTGAGGCAGCATTGTATAATTGGGACTGCAAGCACACTCTGACTTCCTTCTTGGTCAGGACCAAGGCTTTTAGGAAACCTTTCAATTTATTTCCTTGATCCAAGCCACTTAAGTCTTCTGGTGTCAAAACGCACCCTATCCAGTTGAATTGCGGACTGCATTTCTTTTGCCTATGCTCAAGCGGGACTCTCTCTCGAGGGTCACGTTGCTGGTTACATTGAGATCCATGGCAGCCTCAGTCGCCAACCTCCATTCTTTTTCCATAGCGGAGATCTGGCAGGCAGCTACTTGTTCCTCTGTTCACACCTTCACTGCTCACTACTGCCTTGACAGGGACTCCCATCGGGACGTTGTCTTTGGCCAGACTAATCTTCAGCATCTTTTTGTGATTTAATCCCAACTCCTACCATTACACTTCTTTGACACGAGACTCCTTGCTCCATGTTCTTGTGTACTGCACTAGAGTCCACTGTGGACACTTGTGTCCATACTTTCTTGGCTCCATTCCTTAGCCTAAAAGATGCCTTTTCCGTCTAGTGCCTGGGAGCAAGTTTGTCCCCCATGTGAAGACTGCATTCCTGCTTGTTCCTGTTGATAGTGTAGTTACTTACCTGTAACAGGTGATCTCCGCGAACAACAGGAATCAGTCTTCACAATATACCCTCCTCCCTAGGAGTTGTTGGGTATTTTTATTCTCAGCTACAAACTCAACTGAGGAGAAGAGTTGGGAAGGCAGACGTGCAGGCACAGTAGAGTGCTCCCTAAAGCTTTCCTATTGGATGCTAGGGAGCGTTCTCACGTGGGCTCCATCGGTACTGACAATACCGATATGTGAAGACTGGTTCCTGCTGTTCCTGAAGATCACCTGTTACAGATGAGTAACTACGCTTTATTCCTTTTCAATTAATAGTCTGTTTGTTTTAGTTGTTACCAGCTAGGGGTTTGTTTTGTGGATCAGCAGGCTATAAATAGCTATCAATAAATAAAATAAATATCTATGTGATATGATGGTATTTCCTTCCTTTTTGACAGATCCCAATCAACCAGGCACTTTGAATTCGGTAGTGGTGGGAACTAACAGCATGTTCCTTAACTGGAATGAACCTGAAAACATGATCGGAGGAGAGTATTTTTTAAATATTACCTATAGCCCCCCATCAGGAGCTTCTTTGCCCCTCAGTAAGACTTCTTCTGCCAACCTGACAAATCTTATATCTGGAACAAATTACACAGTAACAGTGGTGATTGTTGGGGCTCGCGAATATCAGAGTTCACCTGTGAGCTGGTCTTATTACACAAGTAAGTGATTTCTATATGTTATGATTCAGTTTCTTCTCCTTTAAATGTAGTTCATTAAATCCCTGTTCTGTGTTAGCACATCAAGAACTCAACAATCACATGTAGGTGAAAACCTGACACAGGAATGGTTAAATAGTGAACATAGACTTAGACAAGAGATGAATAATAGCATGGACTGTGGATTACGTACCGAGAGAGTTTTATAGCAAGCACAGAGCTCCCCCTCCCTGATAAATGAAGATTCTGTAGCAGAGAACAGGATGCCATCTCGTGGCTTGGTGCTGCGTGCTTATGTCAGAGGGTACGTAGAAATAAGGGTTGACTAAGAAGCTCTTTTACTAAACTGTGTTAGGTTTTGGTGCTTAATTTTAGCACTCCATGTGTATCATTATATATTAGGTACAAAGCCTCTGTGGGAACTGTTGGAGACATGGCCAGCTTGTTCCAGCAGTTAGTCGGGATACATCCCCTGTCATCTGGTGCAACTAGCGTCACCTATTGAGGAGGTGTTAAGTGCACATGCCCTAACTGCACCATTGACATCGTGCAGTATGTTCCCCCGCGCTAAGGGCAATGTGTTCTCCACTCCCATACTGTGCCTGTTTGCCCCACCCCAATGTACGATTCAGTTAGCACAGGAATTAGTGCAGGGTAACCCTCAATTTCCAGGAACAAGCAGGAATGTAGTCTTCACTTATGGATGACGTTGGTACATATGGGAACACCCCCAGCGTCCAATAGGAAAGCTTTTGGGAGCATCCCACTGCACCTGTGTAGCTGCTTTCCCACTCATCCTCTTCAGTGCTTTGTTTTGCGTGGAGCCGACAGGGAGCAAATCCTGTCACCACACAAAATTCCTGTTTTTCATATTTTTGTAGTTCACGTCTGCCTTCCCGTTGACACTGGTACTGACCTCCGTTGGTACTTTCTTTCTTTCTGTCTTCTTTTTTCTTTAATCAAAAAAGAACAATTTTGAAGGAAATAATTTTCTTTTCTTCAGGCGCTCCGACGCCATCTTAGGCCTAGGCTTTTCCATTCTGTCACAATGGAAAAACCATCTAGTGGTTTTAAGAAGTGTTCCAAGTGTGGCGGTACCATTTCAGCCACAGATGGGTGTCTAAAATGTTTAGGGCCTGATCATCAGCCATCAGAATGTCCTTTCTGTAAAAAGATTATGAAGAGAGGCCTACAAACAATGTTCCCTCTAATTTTATGTAGGCTGTGTGCGCATAAAATATCAGCTGTGCAGGTTTTGAAGGAAGGTTCAATTTTTGTGTGCCACATATCGACACTCAGAGTTATATACTTTAAAATTTGACTACACGTCAGAATACAGTATGTACACCACATTGATTGCACTAGAAAATATTGTAGAACTTGTGAAAACCATAAATACACAACAACTTTTCGATTTTAAGAACGTCTGTGTTGTTTTCTATCAGAATCAGAACCGTAATTTTTGTGCGCTCTGTTGTAAAGTATGTGCGCTCACTCGGTGAGGTGTGTGCGCGCGCACACGCGCACAGCTTAGAGGGAATAGTGCCTACAAAATCGAGCTGCAAAGTTGGGCACCCTCTTCGCTTCCGACGCCATCTCTTTAGCATCAACATTATCGAGACCTTCATCTTCTTCACAAGGATCTCCAGTATCGAAACCTAAGTCTTCATCAAAGGCTGGCCACCCCTCCCCCCCAAGGGTAGATCTCCTTCTAAGCATCGAATGCCTCGGGCGTTGCCCTGGAGGGGGGGACACACCGGTGCAACAACCCCAGCGGGAGCACCTTCCCTCCATTGTCTTAGTGGGTTCCCAGGATGCCCCCGTTGTCTCCACTTCCGAAGAGCTTCTAGTGCCATGCTCAGGGATCGTGGCCCGCAATTCCGGTACCATTGCCCAAGCATCAGCAAGCTCCATAGATTAATGTATCCTTGTCATTGATAGGAGCTTAGCAGCCTTACTGGCTACCTTGTTTCCAGTAAAACCTTTACAGTCGGTACCGCAGGCGCTGATACCGGTTTTGGTACGGATACAGCCTGCATCGACTTTTTTACCACTTTTCACGCTACCACCCATGCCGGCCCTCAAATCCATTTCCGGTACAGAGGTTCTGACTACACAGATTCCAGGTACCAGTTTTGACCGGTACCGAGTTCGTACAGAGTGGGAACACCCTGCCCAACGATACTTCGAGTCTTCAGATTCCGATTCCTGGGACGATGAATCAACCGATACTTGAGACATGCAAACTCTCCTGGAGGGCCCATCTCCATCCCCACAATGCTGCATGTCCCCACCAGAGGACATGTCTTTCCAAGACTTTATTTGCGTCGTTGCTAGCGGCGTGTCCATAACAGTGACATTAGAGAAAGGGCCTAGGGCCGAAGAATTGGAAATTCTTCAATACCCAACAGCCCCAAAAGAGACAGCTATGCTCCCTATCCATCAGATACTTCACAACCTCATGCTTCGTATATGGGAGACACCTCTGACTATTTCTACCCCTTCCCCCCCCGGCTTGATACTGTGTACCAGGTACTGGAGTGTCCTGGTTTTCAAAAGACACAATTGCCACTCCATTCTATGGAAGTGTAATCGGCAATGCGTCAAATCAAGAGCACGAAAACACATTCCTCAAACCTCCGAGTAGGGAATCGAGAACCCTCGACGCTTTTGGTTGATGACATTTTCAGGTCTCCATGCTATCGACCAGAATTAGTTCCTACATGCAACATGGGTATGTTCCTCAGAGAGGTGGCTAAAGATTTGGAGTTAATGGCTCCTCTTCTCCCTGATGACAAGAGGGCGGATTATCTCACCCTTGTGAAGCATGCTCAGAATATTTAAAAATTTGTTAACAGGGCAACGTTTGATTGTGCTGAATGCATCAGCAGAACTTCATCTATCTGCATCGGTGCACACAGGATTGCTTGGCTCCAAACATCGGATCTTGAACAATGGGTTCATGATAAGCTTGGTAATATCCCTTGCACCAGTGAAAACCTCTTTAGCAAGGATTGGCAAGACAAGGCCGCTCAGTTGGAGTCTGCGAACACTACCTTAAATAGGTTCTCTAGATCTACTGCCAACCCAGCTAAGAAAGCAGCAAAGAAAGCTTTCTTCAGTAAAAAGAAGTATTATCCTTCGTATACCCCTGCTGTTCAATGCAACATCATGCTTCTCAGAAGGGGCAACCATCCCCAAAACAACAAAAGAAGGCTCAGACTCCCTAGTCTCAGCCACCTCAGCAGACCCAGACTGCTCCGGGTTTTTGACTCCTTTCTAGAGAACATAACTGCCTTGCTTCTGGAGAATCACGACAGTGTGCACATCTCCTGCAGACTCTGTCATTATGCCCACAGGTGGCATCTCATCACCTCGGAGCAGTGGACATTTACAATAGTGCGGGAAGGATACAAACTTCATCTACGAAGTCTACCCCTCCCCAACTTCACTAAGAGAGTTACATTCTCAGCCCCCTCTCACTGTTCTGTTACTGCAAGAGGTCACCTCCCTTCTACTGCAGGGTGCAATAGTGGAGGTTCCAACATTCCAGCAAGGAACGGGCTTCTATTCTCCCTACTTTTTTATTCCAAAGAAAACGGGGGGATGCTGACCCATTTTGGACCTCAGGGAACTAAACAAGCATCTCCTACGGGAGAAGTTCAAGATGGCATCCCTGAGGACCCCCCTTCTCTATCTTCAGAGTCTAGATCTGAAGGAAGCGTACACTCATATTCTTATCCATCCAGAGCACAGAAAATTCCTGCACTTCATGTTTCAGGGAAGACACTATCAATACAGAGTCCTGCCTTTGGCCTTGCCTCTGTCCCAAGAGTCTTCACTAAATGCATGGTGGTAGTAGCTGCATTTCTAAGGACTCGAGGGATTTTTTTCTTCCCTTACTTAGACGACTGGCTCATAAGAGCAAGCTCTTCTCAAGAGGCCAGTCTGTCCCTTTCACACACCATGCAAGTGTTACAGCATTTGGGATTTGTCATAAATCTTCCAAAATCCCAACTCGTCCCCTCTTGAACTCTTGAGTTCATAGGGACCCTCTTAAATACTCAGCAGTCAAGGGCATTTCTGCCCCAATTCCGCTGTGCTTGTCTCAATCATTTAACATCTCAGGCATGCCTCAAGAACCATTTTACTGCTAGAGAAATGCTACAGCTCATGTAGTTCCATATGCTTGTTTGTACATGCACACAGCCCAATGAACACTGGCATCCCAGTGGTCTCAAGCATCAGGTCACCTGGGGGACAAGATAACAGTATCTAACCTTCTGATATCATCTCTCCAGTGGCGGCGATCCCCAGAAAATCTCCTTGCATGGTCACCTTTTCAGATGCCAGCACATCAATGTACTCTGACGACGGATGCATCCAGACTGGATTGGGGAGCCCATCTGGGATCTCTCTCCACTCAAGGACTCGTCTCAGCAGGAGTCACACCCTTACATAAATCTGCTGGAGCTCGGAGCCATTCTCAATGCTCTCAAAGTGTTCCAGGACCATCTTTGGTCTCGCAGAGTCCTAGTCCAAACCAACAATCAAGTAGCCATGTTCTACATGAACAAGCAGAGCAGAACAAGTTCTTGGACCCTCTGCAGCGAGGCTCTACATCTTTGATCCTTTTCCATATATCATTGCATTCACCTCCAAGCGATGTATCTCCTGGGCAAGCACAATGTGTTAGCGGACAGTCGAATCTTTCTCCCCCACGAGTGGTCTCTTAATGTAGACACAGTCACTCACATTTTTCAGATCTGGGGGACTCCAGAGATAGACCTGTTCGCAACTCCTCAGAATGCCAAGCTCCCTCACTTTTGTACCAGGACTCCTGCGCCGGACAGCCAACAAGTGGATGCTTTTCACATCCACTGGGGACAGGGCTTCCTGTATGCCTTCCTTTCCATTCCCCTAATTCCCAAAACTCTGTTCAAGCTCCAGATGGACAGGGGCTTCATGATACTCATAGCCCCATGCTGGCCACATCAACCGTGGTACCCTGTCCTTCTACGTCTGTCTCAATCTCAACCCATAGATCTGGGGTCTGCTCCAGATCTCTTCTCTCAGGAGGAGGGGACACTGCCCCATCCCAATACACAGTCTCTCCATCCCCAGGCATTAACCTTCCCCAGAAGGTTAAGGGCATCCGCTTAGCTTCTAGAAACCATCCACCAGGCGGTCCTACGCTTTCAAGTGCCGTAGGTTTTCTTTCTGATGTTCTCAGAAGAATCTTTATACCTTCTCAGCTCCGATGGAGGCACTGCTTGTGCATCTCTTCCACCTATCTTCTTCTGGACTCAAAACCAATTCAGTAAGAGTACACCTAAGTACAATTGCGGCCTCTCATGTGCCCTTAGATGGCCAACCCATCTCTTCTCAGCCGCTTGTAGCATGCTTCATGAGGGGTCTTCTATTATCCAGGCCTCCCATTAAGCCACCTCCAGTGGCATGGGACCTCAATGTTGTTCTAGCGCAACTTCTTAAGCTGCCCTTTGAACCTCTGGCCACTACTTCACTTAAGTTTATCACCTGGAAGGTTATCTTCCTCATTGCCCTCACTTCAGCAAAGCACATTAGTGAGCTCAAGGCCTTGGTGGCTGACACACCTTACACACGGTTCCACCATGATAAGGTAGTCCTTAGTACTCACCCTCAATTCATACCGAAGGTGGTCTCGCCCTTCCATTTGACCCAGTCAGTCTACCTCCCTGTGTTTTTCTCTAGACCGCACTCATCTAGGGCAGAAGCAACCCTCCATACTCTGGATTGTAAACGTGCCTTAGCTTTTTATCTCCAGAGGACTCGAGAAGATGGAAAGCTTCTCAGCTGTTCATCTCCTTTGACTCTAGTCACCTCGGGTTGCCAGTCTCTAAACGTACTTTCTCCAAGTGGATAGCGAACTGCATTGCCTTTGCTTATGAGAAGGCAGGACTCTCCCTAAAGGGTCATGTCACTGTCCATAATGTTTGAGCCATGGCTACCTCGATGGCAAATCTACGATCTTAGCTATTGATGAGATCTGCAAAGCAGCAACTTAGTCTTCAGTCCATACTTTTGCTGTTCACTACTGCCTATACAAGGACTCCTGCCGGGGTGCCATGTTTGGCCAGGCTGTTCTCCAGCATCTCTTTCAGAACAACCAATTACCGTTCGTTGTAAACCTGTATATAGTTTTGAAAACGTTCTATGTAAACAAAGTTTTGTTCTATGTAAACCGCCTTGAGATTCTGAAAGGTGGTATGTTAAATAAATAAAATAAATAAACTCCTACTCCACATCCCGGCTTTCGATACAAGACATCCATGCAGGATACATGACCTCTGTAAGCATAATTGTGAAAAACCACAGCCAATTCTGAGATCATCTCTTTGGCATCTTCTAGCTAGGGAGTCCCATATGTGAAGGCTACATTCCTGCTTGTTCCTGGAGATAGCGTAGTTACTCACCTTTAACAGGTGATCTCCAGAAACAGCACCTCTAGGAGTTGTAGGTTTTCTCTTTTTGTCTTTCTTTCTTTCCTTTTATCTCAGCTACAAACTCAACTGAGGTGGGAGGGTGGGAAGGCAGCTACACAGGCGCAGTGGGATGCTCCCAAAAGCTTTTCTTTATGACGCTGGGGAGCGTTCCCGCGCAGGCTCCATCGGTACCAAAGACTAAATTCCTGCTGTTCCCGTAGATCATCTGTTACAGGTGAGTAACTATGCTTGCCTGCATGGTAACAGGTCCTGTGGCCCTGTGCTGACAGTTACTACACACTGAAACACATGAACTGCTTAGTATATATCAGTATGCCTGGAACAGATACCTGAGTCATTACTTCAGGCTCCATCTCTGGCCTTGTTCAAATCCAGGCCAAAAAAACTCATCTTTTCAAGGTTATATTTGGATCCTGAGATATTCTCCTATTTATTACGCATGTGTTTTCAAAGCCTTTCCCCTTAGTTTTACCCTAGTCCCCTGCTTGTTGTGTTTGTCTGTCCATCCTGAGTAGATTGCAAGATCTATTGAGCAGGGACTGTATCATATGTATATATGTACAACGTTGAGTATGCCTTGTAGCGCTATACAGATAAATAGTAGTAGTAATGAAAGGACCCCTAAGATAGCACTGGAAACTCAACAGTTTTAACACAATAGTATTGGGATCTTGTTCCTAAGACAATAAAGAAGTTTTGGAATCATAAAACATGCTATGCCTGAAAAGCAAATGTTGGCAGAACAGAGCGACATTGCTGATAGATGTACCAGTACAAAATGAGTATTGAAAGTCACCATTCCATACTTTGTGTGAGAGAGAGATCACCAAAGACATGTAGCTGAAAGATACAGAAATAGTCCCTATTGTCCTGATCTGATTGCAAAGAGTTTCCAAGCACTCCTCAGTACGTTCCTTACATATCTTAAATAGAATAGCAGCGAATCAGAATTGTATAGACAAGAGAATTCAGAAAATATGTTTGGACTCATCTGGAATTCGTTGCCGGAGGATGTAGTAAAAGCTGTTACTGTAGCTGGGTTTAAAAGAGGATTGTACATGTTCCTGGAGGAAAGTCCATAAATCATTAATAAAGTGGACTGGGAAAATCCACTGCTTACCCCTGGGATAAGCAGCATGGAATCTGTCTACCTTTTGGAAACCTGACAAGTACTTGTGGCCTGGATTGGCCATTGTTGGAAGCAGGATACTGGGCTCGATGGACATTTGGTCTGAAGCAGTATGGCATTACTTATGTTCTTATGGACTATTTATACCCAGTGCAGCTTCACTTCTTCATTGACTTATGATGATGACTCTCAAACATGTCATAGATACCTTTTATTGGACTAACACTGTATCAGCTACACCTTGTTGTTTGACCCTTATTTCTACTACTACGACTTATCATTTGTAAAGCGCTACAAAGCGTACGCAGCTCTGTACAAAGACATGTAAGAGAGAGTCCCTGCTGATAAGAGCTTACAGTCTAATCAAGATAGACAACACAACAGGTGGGGACTAGGATATATCTAGGGAAATGGTAAGGAAACATATAGGAGGTGAACAGGAGACTAGGGGGATGAAGATCCAAAAGCAGTCTCAAAGAAGTGAGCTTTTAGCCTGGATTTGAACAGGGCCACAGATGGAGTCTGATGTACTGACTCAGGTAGTTTGTTCCAGGCATAAGGAGCAGCAAGGTGAAAGGTTCAAGTCTGGAATTGGCAGTGGAAGAGAGGGATACAGATAGAAGGGATCTGCTAGAAGAGAGGAGTTCCTCAGGAGGGGTGTAGGAAGAAGTAAGAGAGGAAAGGTAGTGGGGAACAGCCAAATTAAGACACTTATAGGTCAGTAGTAGAAGTCTGAGCTGCATGCCAAAAAAGATTGGCATCCAATGAAGTGACTTCAAAAGAGGGGTGACATGAGCACAGCTGAGTATTGAACAGATCGAAGTAGGGAGAGATTTAGCATGAACCAAGGGAAGTTGGAGGTGGTCAAGAATGAAATGGAACGTGTGCAACTCTATCTTTTTTGTGTCAGCGAACTGAAATGGACTGGCACTGGGCACCTTGCATGTGATGATCACATGGTCTACTATGCTGAAAATGAAAGACAAAGAAGAAATGGTGTTGCATTTATAATTAAGAAGAAACGTGCAAGAACTGTAATGAAATACAATGCAATCAGTGAATGCTTAATTTCTATTCGTCTATGAGGAATTCCCATCAACAGAACTATAACAGCTGCAGAGGAGAATGAAGTTGATGAATTATATGAACAAGTGCAAGCCGAAATTGATAGAAAATATGGACTTGGCAACAGAAATGAAGTTGGAGAAAGACTGATTGATTGAATTCTCCAAGACCAATGATCTATTCATCTCAAATACTTTCTATCAGCAACACAAGCAGTGACTCTAAACATGCACTTCACCCAATGGATTGTACAAAAATCAAATTGACTCCATCTATGGACGTCAACAATGGAAAAACTCTATAACATCAACAAAGACAAAACCTGGAGCTGACTGTGGTACAGATCAGCAACTACTAGTATGCAAACTCAAGCTAAAGTTGAAAAAGAGCAAGCCACTCATGAATGTAGCAAATTATGTCCTTGAGAATATACCACCAGAATTTAAAGACTGCCTGAAAAATTGATTTGCTGCTTTATATACAAATGACAGAGCTCCAGAAGAGTTACGGGATGACATCCAAGAAGGTTGTCTTGGAAGAAAGTGAAAAGTCTCTACAAAAGATGAAAAAGCAAAAACAGCCAAAATGGATGACTGAAGAAACTCTGAAAATTGCCCAGAAACGCAGAGAAGCTAAAGCCAGAAGAGAAAGAGAGGAAATCGCATTACTCAACAGAGATTTCCACCGTGCAGCAAGACAAGACAAGGAGAAGTCCTACAATGTTGCATGTAAGGAAATAGAACCAGAACCTATTAGAGGAAGAACAACATTTGCTTCTCAAGATCAAGGAACATAGTTTTAAAATGGGCCTGCATCTTAATGTAAAGAAGTCAAAAATCTTTGACAACTGACAAAATCAATAAGTTCATTGTTGATGGAGAAGAAATCGAAATAGTAGACAGCATTAAACTACTTGGATCAACTATTAATAAAGAAATAACAAGCAGTCAAGAAATCCGCCGATACATTGCTCTTGGCAAAATGCCTATGAAGGAACTAGACAAGATTCTCAAGAGCAGAGGTATTTCTCTTCATACAAAGATTTGACTCGTTCAAGCCATGGTATTTTCAATAATGTCATATAGATGCAAAAGTGAAGAAAATCGATGCCTTTGAATTATGGTGCTGGCGACGAATACTGTGTATACCATGAACTGCCCAAAGAACAAATCAGTCAGTACTAGAGGAGATCAAACCTAAGCTTTCTTTAGAAGCTCAGATGATAACACTTCGACTTTCATACTTTGGACACATCATGCGAAAAGAGAGATTAAGGTAAAAGGCCAATACAAGAGGAAGGCCAGTAATGAGATGGATTGATACAATAACAGCAGCTATGGGTGCCACTCTGTCAGCAATGAGCCCTGGTGGAGGGTTTCAGGGACTGACTGAAGACCGAACACAGTTTAGGGCAACTATCCAGAGGGTTGCTATGAGTCGACACCAACTCGACGGCACTTAACAACAACAGAGCTCCCCCTCCTGATAAATGAAGATTCTAAATAGGATGCACCACGCGAGGCTAAGGGCAGCCATTTTTCAAAATGCGAATGCATAGCAGGAGTGCGTATGCATTACTCCCCGCATATTTAAGGTTCCGGGTGAGGGGTTTCAGGGGCCGCTAGACCACCAGGTTATTTTATTTTATTTTACCTTGTGATGGGGGTGGGGTTTCAAGGTCTGCTAGATCACCAGAATGTTTTATTTTATGGAGGGGTGAGTGGTACAGGGGCCACTAGACCATGAAGGTTGATTTATTTTACTTTGGAGTGGGGGGTACAGGGCACACTAGACCACTAGGTAGTTTCTTTCTGTCAGGGCACTGATCCCCAACAGTGTTTTGATGGCATCGGGAGCTTTTCCTGATGCCACGATCATCCCTGATGCCATCAAAATACTGTCAAGTGGGGGGTCATGGCCACCGGGTCACCAGGGATTCACTTTTTGAACGGTGACCGGCCCCCAACAGTATACTGATGGCATCAGGGGCTTTTCCAGTAGATGCAATTGTCCCTGATGCCACCAAAATATATTGTTGGGGCTGATATGCAAATCAGCCACACAGAGCATGGAGAGCAAGCCAAACTAGCGCAGACTTCTTGTGTGCGTGCGTTTGGCATCCTCTCCCTGTTTAACACTGTGGTGGCTCATTTGCATGTGCATGGTTACCGCAACGTTCATTTGCATACCCTATCCTTCTTGTATCGCACGTTAAAATGTGTGCATTGTCAGGATCGTAAAAAAATCGATTCAGCACAGGTCTAGCACCAGCTTTCTGCATCGGCCCGTTTGTATGAGAGAGAGAGATTATCAAGTATTAAGAGATACAACCAAAGATAAGGACAATGTAGCTGAAAGATGCAGAAATAGTCGCATTTGTCCTGATGTTATTGAAAAGGATTACCAAGCACTCCTCAGTAGGTTGCTTGCATATCTTCTATAGAATAGCAGTAAATCAGAATTGTATAGAAAAGGTAGTTCATAAAATATGCTTTTCTAGCCCTTTTTGTGACAGTGATGTATTCTAGAATTTTTCCTCTACTTTTCAGTTTTTTCTCCTCTTAGTTCTTTTGTATTCTTTTTTATCTTGAAGTTCCTGCTGTTTTTTCACTCTTTCCTTTCCTGTTCTTTCCTTTTTCTCAGTGAAATCCCTCAAAACCCCTCATGGTTTCTGCACACTCCTTTGTTACTATGTCTCCCTAGCTTTCCTGTCATGATTTTAATTAGAGTTCCTTTCTTTATCTCTGATTTTGGTTTGTAATTTGTAAACTGCTCTGGTGTGCCCCCTCTCTTTCTGTACAGCCTTTCCTTTTTCCTCCACAGTCTCTCTGTTAAGGTACTGACAATTCAAAGCAGTGCACACTTGACCCAAGTTTTTGTCCCATTTCTCAGATCCTGAAAAAATACCTGCTGGTAATATAACAGTTTTCGCCAAAGATAACTCCATAAACTCCCTGCAAGTCTTCTGGATTCAGCCACCTGGCAACGTGGAATCTTATCTAGTCTCCCTTCAAGGTCCTGTAAGCTCTACCCAGACCAGCACATCTGCAGGGAATGTGACTTTCACGGACTTACTGCCTGGCAGGAATTACAGTATCACAATAACAACAGTTAGTGGTGACCACAGTCAGACGTCTGATCCAGTGATTGAAGCAACATGTAAGTGTGTTTATAGCGTGTTATGTGTGCATGTGTGTTGTGCCTATCTTGTAAAGTTACTAAATGGCACGTGAAGTCTGCTGCTGCTGGATACTGTAAATTTGCACTGCGTTCATGAGAACAGTTGTAATATTTATGCAATATTCTGCTTAAACGGAAAATGAATTGGTATTAATTGCTGAGCCTTCTAGAATTCCTTTGTCTGTGATTTTATTTAGAAAATTTGTGCCCTTTCTGGGCTTTCAAATTAAAACTCAAGTGATGGGTCCCCACGTCCAGGGCGATGCCACTTAACAGTAGCCAGCTGCAGTCCCCACAGAGCAGAGACGTTAACTGAGGTGATGAGAAGATCCGATCTGGAAAGTAAATAAGTTTGAGGGAGCAAGAAACCTCCAGATAATCTAAACATATTCAACAAACTCAGACAATTAAACACCTATATATTCCTTAGTTGTATAGTATTTTGGTTCCCTCAGGTTTAGACAAAATGTTTTTGCATTAAAAATGGATATTAGTTTAATTTGGCATTTTTATGCCTCTCTTTTTCTGAGAACATCCATGTTCAAGACTGAGAACCTATGTATACATAGGCCAGATCCCGCAAAAAAGATATTTCTAAACATATTCCATATTTTTTTGTGGGTGGTTTGGGGGTTTTTTTCTGACACATGTTTTTTGTGGTTAAACCTAATCAAATAAAATGATATGAGAACGATTATAATTATAGGGGAGTTTACCAGTAAAATAGGAACAAAGAAATATAATGAAACAGAGATCAAAATAAACTTTCATATCCCCTATATACCTTAAGCAAAATTACCCTGGCATTTACGTGCTGGAATACCACAGGCTCATAAATGTGACCGTATTTCCAGGGCAGTCCTGAAACAGAAGGATGAAAGGTCCTGTCCTGAGCCTGAAAGCCTTGAGGCGTCATCAAGATATAAATAGACAAAAATCTGACCAGTCACATAGCAAACTGTTTAGTAAACTTTGGTAAAGTTTTGACACTACTATGGCAGTTTTCACTATTAACGTGCATTGATGCTAGAGATGTGGTTGGCATGGGGGAAGCAGCCATGATGTTACGGTATGTGAATCACTTTCATCACTGAGGAGATGAGCAGCGATGACTTTCTCTTGCCCAACTACCAAATGCCCAGCACTGAGGTGGTGGCAGAACATGCAGCATGTGTCTTCTAACCATGGTTGGAAATCTGTGCATTCAGCCGAGGGCCGACCCATCTCCTTACCTTTCCCTAGTTGTGTCCTTGTTTTCAGCTGTTGCATTGTCTGTCTCAACTGGACTGTAGGTTCTGATGAGCAGGGACCTGTCTTTTTACATGTTTCTATGCAGCACTGCATACGCCTTGTGCTATATAAATGATCAATAGGAGTAGTAATTAGGAGTAGGCGAGCTAGGAAGTGGCCCAGGGCAGCAGACCTCCATGTACGGCACGGCACACCTGGCCAGCCACCTCCTGCCCCTTGTGCTGAGCCGTGCAGCGCTGCCACTCCCCGCTACATCTGATTCTGGCAGTGGGGTCAGCTCAGCAGCAGCAGCCCGAAGCAGGCGATGTGCTTTGGCAGATATAGCCTGCTGCTTCTGACGCCCCAAAGTTGTGTAAGAGCGTTCGGAAGCGGCAGGTCTTGTGTGCCGAAGAACATGGCCTGCCGCAGCCATTAAGCCACCTCTGACCCTCCTGCCAGAATCAGAGGCAATGGGGGGTGATGGCATGGCTCAGCACCGGGAGGGGTGGTAGGTGGTAGGCGGGGGAGAGGGAGGGTGGCACGGCCAAGGCAGCTGAAGCCCTTGGGCCATCCCCAATTCAGCCAGTTCTGGAAGCAGCACCATTCTTTTCCCTATTTGGCAACAATTTACATCTGTCTTTTTGAATTGTTAAATAACTTATATGCTACAAGATGGTCTCACTTTTTTGGGCCACCCTGTATAAACAAAAAGCATAACCTGCTACCATTAGAAATAAGGAAAATCGAGAGGTCGTGACGTCACCGACTAGTATGGCCGCCTGAGACAAGAGCTCTCTTCGGGACGGAGAGATTAGAGCTACTAGTTGGTGCAGTTGGCCTCTATTTGCTGTCTAGTGCCACGGATCGTGGACGTGGAGTCCTCTAGAATGTCGGTGAGGAAAAAGTTGGAAAAATTTCGATCCTCCTATGCCCCATTGGCGTCTCAAAGTGATAGCGGTGTTGGAGTGGAGGCCGACTCCGATGAGGAGCCTGATAATGCGGAGGAGCAGTGCACACGGGGAGACCTCTGGCGCTGGTGCAGGGAGCTTAAGAGAGAGGTTATCGTCGGGAAGCTGGAAGTTAAGGAAGTGGTCAAAGAGTTGCGCCGAGATTTGCAAGCGCTGGGCCATCGGGTTGATTATCTTGAGGAGCACGTGGATGCAGTGGTAATGGCGGCGCAAAATACACAAGCAACCCTTACCAGCTGGGAGAAAGAACGGGATGAACTGAAAGATAAGTTGGAGGATTTAGAGAATAGGTCACGGCGCTGCAATATTAGGATACGCGGGGTCCCGGAGAGCGCCCAATTTCAGAAAGCGGGACAGATTGTTAAAGATATCTGTGAGGCCCTATTGCGTGATGGTGAGGAGGGCGCGACAGCTGCGCTTCCAGACATTGGCATCGACCGTGCTCATAGGGCGCTGGGACCCCAGCTACCCAACAGGCCGAGAGACATCATTGCTTGTCTGTCGAGTTACAGGCTAAAGGAGGACATCATGCGCAGGGCAGCAAAGAAGGGCAAGATGGCCTGGGGGAATACCTCCATTGAGATTTTTCAGGACTTAGCGCCCTCCACTCTGCAGCGCCGACGTGCCCTTCGACCTGTGACAACATATTTGCAGCGCGAGCACATTAAATATAAGTGGCTCTTTCCCTTTGGGATTCAATTTGAAATTAAAGGATCGCCTAAGCGAGTCAGGACTGAGATGGAAGCGTGGGAAGTTCTGGAGAAGAGCAAGGCTCCCAACTTGCCGGATCGGCCTCGACAACCCACTGCATCAGAGCATGTGCAAGGGCCTGTGCTGGACAAACTGAAATGGCAGCGCCGCCCGGAGAAGGGGCACCGACTGCGGCGCTTATCGCAGGATTCAGACGAATGGATGCGACGGTGATGGCAGCAGCCAGCTGGTTGGCGCTACGTGAACTGAGAAGGAGGAGATGTTGTTGGATGGCATTCTGTTTAGAGGGCTTGGGAAGGAGTGGGCTAAGCATATGGCTGTGATAATGCTGGGCCTTTTCTTACTGTTTTCCTCACTGTGTTTTTTCTGTTGGGTGTCGGGGGAGGAGCCCGAAACCCAACATTACTAAAAGGGTTTAGCGGGGAATGTATGTATGTTGTTAAGTTGTTAAACTGTTATAATTCTGTTGGACGGCTGTTTAGGGGGAACTGTTGGAAGGGAAATGGGGGGGTTGGGGGATAGACTGGGGAGTGGGAGGTCCACTTTATCGGTATGGGTGGTCCCGGGAGGTGGGGGTCATGTCCTCTGGGATTGGTGCAGCAGAGGGAGGGTCTGCTGGTGGGTGGGGGAGGGGGGGAAGGGGGGGAGGGAGAGGGAAGGGGAGGGGGCTTATTGCGGGGGGGGGAGGGGGATCCAGCGGGGGGCTACTGGGAGGAGGGTACAGCAGGTGGGAGGGGGGCGGGGAATTGCTAAGGGGGGGTTGCGTATAGGATCTTTGAATGTGCGTGGGCTAAATACCCCTCAGAAGAGGAAACTGCTATTTGCCGAGGTGCGGAGATGGCAATGGCAAATTGTGTTTCTCCAAGAGACACACCTTTTGCCGAAGGATGAACACTTGTTGCGTAGTGGGCCCTTTCCTCATCTGTTTTTTAATGCTGAGGGTACTACTAAAAAAGCGGGAGTGGCGACCTTAATACGGGGAGATGTGCCCTTTCAATTAGGGGGGGTGCTGAAAGGGATTAAGGGAAGGGTGTTGTTGATCTGGGGGGAGCTGCAGGGTCAAGAGGTAACGTTGGTTAATATTTATGGCCCCAATGAATCTGGGCCAGCTTTCTGGAAGGAGGTGGGGGAATGGTTGGAGGGCAAGATACATGGGGCGTTGCTGGTTGGGGGGGACTTTAATGGCGTTCTGAATCCTGGGTTGGATAGGTCTGGGGGAGGTAGTAGAAGGGGGACTCCGGGGAGGGATGGATTACTGGAGCTGATACAGCGATATCAGTTACGGGATTTGTGGCGGACCAGGTACCCTCAGCGAAGGGATTATACCTACTACTCCACGGTGCATTGCAGCTATAGCAGGATTGATCTCCTACTGGGCGATGAGACATGGGGGCAAAAAATGGCGCAGGTGGAGATTGGCCCAAAAACCTGGTCTGATCATGGGCCACTGTGGGGAGACTTCCTGGGGGATGTGGATAAAGGTGGGCGCACCTTTTGGAGGCTTAATGAGAGCCTACTGCAGGATCCAAAGGTGCGGGTTGAGATAGAGGCCGCAATTGCCAACTATCTGGTGGAGAATGACACCGATGAGGTGTCCGTGGGAATCTTATGGGATGGGTTGAAAGCAGTACTGCGGGGGGTACTAGTGAAGTGGGGGGCTAGGAAAAAACGTGAACGTATAGACAAGATTGAGCATCTCACCGACTTGATCATAGATCTGGAGCAGCAACATAAGCAGAGTGGGGGGGCACGGGTGCGGCAGGCACTAGAGCGCGCCCGGGCTGAGTTGGGAGAGCTCCAATTGGCACAAATACAATTCCAATTGAATAGGCTTAATCAACATTACTATGAGTTTAATAACAAGGCAAGCTCCTTATTGGCCAGGCGGTTGCAAGAACGGGAGCGCCGGACCAATATTATCAAAATCAAGGGGGCGAAGGATAAAGTTATTTTTCAGGCCAGCGGCATTCGCGAACTATTTCGGCAATACTATCAAAATCTTTATACTAGTGAGATGCAGAGCTCGCATGGGGAAGTGGAAGAGTATTTGAAAGATACGGAAGGGCTAGGCATGCTGACAGAGGGCGAGCGTGCGCTGCTAGATGAGCGGATAGGTCTTGGGGAAATAACGCTGGTTATTAAAAATCTGGCGAATAATAAATCCCCAGGTCTAGACGGGCTTCCTGCGAGTTTTTATAAAAAGTTTAGTGAGCGTCTGGCACCGGTGATGCAGAGGGTGTACAATGGAGTGCTTGAAGGGCATGGTTTGGCTCCTTCTATGTTGCAGGCGGGAATATCGGTTTTGGCCAAGCCCGGTCGAGACCCGGCCGTTTGTGGGTCTTATAGACCCATTTCACTCTTAAATACTGATGGTAAAATACTGGCGAAAGTCTTGGCTGCTCGGTTGGGCCGAATCTTGCCGAAATTGATACACCCGGATCAGACCGGTTTTGTCCAAGGCCGTTGCACGGGGGACAATATTCGACGAGCTCTGCAGGTCATGTGGTCGGCCCAGACTTTGAAGCAAGAAATGTTGCTTGTCGCAATCGACGCGGAGAAAGCTTTCGATAGAGTGGAGTGGGGCTTCATGTTTTCAGTGCTACATAGGGTGGGGGTGGGGCCGGGCTTAATGGCATGGATCAAGGCGCTTTATGCGCAGCCGGTGGCAGCGGTGAAGATTAATGGCCGTTACTCGGATTTTTTTCCATTGCAGAGGGGGATGCGGCAGGGGTGCCCTCTGTCTCCATTGCTCTTTGCGTTGGTGATGGAGCCGCTTGCTGAACGGCTGCGGAGGAATCTTGATGCATCGGGTGTGAAGATAGGGAGGGAGGAACATAAGATAGCGTTATTTGCGGATGACATCTTGTTATTTATCACGCAACCGTTGTTGGCCTTGCCTAATTATATGTTGGAATTGAAACGATTTGGGAGGTTGTCCGGTTTTAAAATTAATTGGGACAAGACTGAGGCATTGAATGTGTCTCTCGGTAGTGGTTTGCAACAGCATCTTCAGCGGACTTTTAAGTTTCGCTGGGCTCAGCGTTCCATTAAGTATCTTGGGGTTCAGCTTTATAAGGATTTTCAGGGCCTGTATGGAGCAAACTACCCACCTTTGTTGGTCCAGATTGAAAAAGATCTTATGCGCTGGCATAGAGATGACTTGTCTTGGTTAGGGCGTATAGCAGCCTTAAAGATGGTGGTGCTGCCGCGCTTGCTTTATTTCTTTCAAGTATTACCACTGAGGGTGCCGAGATTGGTGTTGCAAAATCTACAGCGAAAGATGTTTTTATTTGTGTGGCGACATCGTCCGCCAAGGGTGGCGAGGAGGGTGCTCTATGGTGCTCCCCTTACAGGAGGATTGGGTATGCCTGAGATAGGGATCTACTATATGGCAGCGCAAGTGCGACAAATAATGGATTGGAGAGAGTCCGCGGGTACTAAGCGGTTTAGAAGTATTGAGCAGTTTTGGGCTGGGGAGTATAATTTGCGGTTTCTTCCGTGGATATCACAAGGGGGGGTGCGCCGAAATTGGACGGAGAATCCATATCTTCGACATCTGTGGGAGGTGTGGCAGGCTGGGTGGCGAAGGATTAGTACCAGGCCCCGTGCTTCGATCTCCATGCTGGCCCCCATAGGCGTTACTCAAGCTTTTGGACCAGGGAGGGAGGGGGTTTTTCGTCAATGGGCGGCGAAGGGATTGGATAGATTTATACATCTGCTTGAATCAGGGGAGATTAAATCCTTTCCTCAGCTACAAGGGGAGTATCAATTAGGCACCCGTGATTTCTTTCCCTATTTGCAGCTGGTTCATTTTTTGCAAACTAAACAGAACCAGGCAGTGATTAAAGATGGCCTTAATGGGGTTGAGGGGATTTGGTGGGGGCATGGTCAATCCCGGGGTTTAATCCAGGTGCTTTATGCGGCTTTGTGCCTACCCCGGGCCGAAGGCGAGAAATTTCGCTATATGGCAGAGTGGGAGCAAGATTTGGGGGTGACCTGGGGCGAGGAGGAGTGGAGCCGGATTTTTAAGGAGATCAAGCGCTCCTCTATCTGTACGCTAATCAAAGAGAATTCTTATAAGGTATTGATGCGTTGGTATTACACTCCTGTCCGCTATAGTAGGATGGGGCTGGGAGCTACTGATCGGTGTTGGAGGGGTTGTGGGGCTCAGGGGACTTATCTGCATATGTGGTGGGAGTGTGCAATAATACTAGGCTATTGGGTGGAGATCCAGGATACAATTCGCAAGATATTTGCTTTGGGGATAGATTTCACTCTTTCTGCTCCTTTCTCTCTGCTGGGGGTATGGCCGGAAGAACTCTCCTGTTGTTGGTCTAGACCAATCAGGGCCTGCTTAATAGCGGCTCGGTGTGAAATAGCTTGGAGATGGAAGCAGCCACAACCACCCAGCTTGGTGGCGTGGAAGACCCGACTGCGCAGGGTCGTCATGATGGAACGATTGACGATGCTGCGTAGAGCCAAGGAGGCAAGTTTTGATAAACAGTGGAAACCCTTATTGGAATATTTGAGGATGGAGGAGTAATGGGTGCGTATGGGGGGGTGGGGTGGGGGTGGATGGGGGAAGGGTAAAGGTAGGGGGGGCATGGGGGGGCTCGGTTTGAGGGGGTTGGAGGGGGTGAGGGGTGGGATGGGAGGCGGGGGGGCCGCACTGTGGTTGGGAGGGGGGACCTGCATTGGTTATGTGTATAAGTATGGTGGAATGCTGAGCAGGGTCTTTGGTTGTTTGTTATGTACCTTGTGCTCTTTTTGCAGTTCTGGGAATTCCCTTTCTGAGTGTGATGTTATCCTGTACCTGCTCCCCATTGTATTGGGGGGGGGAATTGTTTCTTCTTTCATAAAAAAAAACAACAAAACAAAACAATAAAAAAATAAAGTTATAAAAAAAAGAAATAAGGAAAATCTGCAAAAAATAAATAAATAAACTCAAAAGCAAGCGATGCTCTAGCCCCCATCATGGGAGAGAAGCAGAAGAGAACAAATGCATTAATACCTTTAACTATCCCAGTCAATATCAGAACAAGAGTCAAGAGTATACACCAATCTCCAAGTACTCATACAAACCACTGATTTGTCCTGAAGAAAATTTTCCAAATGGGAAACATTTGTGAAAACAAACTTATTACCTGCATAGGTAACCACACACTTACAGGGGAAACGGAGATAGAACGTGGCTCTAATAGCCAAGACTTTAGACCGCAACTGCAAGAAAGCCTACCTACAGAATTGCGTAGGCCTGGCAACATCAGGAAACATGCTTATAGGTTGGCCACAAAAGTGAAGAGACTTTTTAGAAAAGTATTATTTCAAGACAGCAATCTTATCAGCCTCCCATCCAAAAGTGACCAGCAAAGTCACCCACAATGTCCTGAGAGGTCTCAAGAAAAGCGATCAACTCAAGGCTGTCCAGAGAGGCAATGGAATCCAACCCCTCTTCTTCGGGCTCTTCTACCGAATCATCTTGGAAACAAATAATTAACTTAGAAATAACTAGGCCATCAACATTAATGAACAACAAAATTTCTTTTCCGAGAGCATGGAAGATACTCTCCTAGCTCAGAAAGGTGAGGCCTCTCTGAGCATGAGCTAGCCAGCCCAACCCACCGGCCCGCCCCTAGCCAGCCAGTTCTTTCTCTTCTGCCTTTCCCACAAGACTGATATCTCTACTCTCCCAAGAAACTTCAGCATACAAAGAAATAAATGAACAGAAGGGAGTGGAGGAATAGCCTAGTGGTTCAAGCAGCAATCTGGCACTCAGAGACTCACAGTTAAGCTCTCCCCTAGCACTCCTAATGGCTTTGGGCAAGTCACTTAACCCTCCATTGCCTCAGGTATAATTTCCAGGCTTTAAAAAATGCAGCCAATGTTCCCGGAAGATGAGCTACTCCGCACACGTTGCCTCTGCTGCCTGGGAAAAGACCATAAAGTAGAGGACTGCTCTGCCTGCCCACGGATGTTCCCCCGGATACGAAAATCCTGGGACATGCCCTCCTGGACGTCATAGAAACAAAGAAATATGACGACAGAAAAAGACCACATGGCCTATCTAGTCTGTCCTTCCATATCAACAACTATAACAGTCCCCTTTTTTTCCTTTAGAGATCCTCTGTGTTTGTCCCATGCTTTTTTGAATTTAGTTACTGACCTCATCTCTACCACCTCCACTGCCAAACTATTCCACGGATCCACCACTCTTTCCGTAAAGAAATATTTCTGCAAATCACTCCCTTCATATGCTTTATAATGAAGACCACTAACCATTTTAGTAGCCGCCCTCTGCACCGACTCCATCCTGTTCACATCCTTTTGAATGTGCGGTCTCCAGAATTGCACACTATACTCCAAATGAGGTCGCACCAAAGACTTATACAGAGGCATTATCACCTCCTTTTTTCTGCTAGCCATTCCTCTCCGTATGCACCCAAGCATCCTTCTAGCTTTTCCCATTGCCTTTTCTACCTGTTTAGCTACTTTAAGATCGTCAGACACAACCACGCCCAGGTCCTGCTCTTCTTTAGTGAACAAAAGTACTTCACCCCCTATACTATATTGCTCCCTTGGATTGCTGCAGCCCAAATGCTGGGGAGCTCCAATAACACAGAGGTCCCCAACGCCGCACCTCCTCCTGGTAAGGACACAGCTGACTCAGAGAGGGATGCTCCTCCACTAGATTATGCTCCTTCAGGGAACACCCCCGATGCTGCTACTGTCCGGAACCCTCCTATTCCCGACTTTCTTCCTCAGGATTTCGGCCGCCCCGCCATGGAGGCCTTCTCCTTGCGGACCCCCGGCCATGCTCCTCCACCAAGCCTCAGCTCCTCTTCCGGCCATGCTGCTCTGCTTTCCAGGTCAGGCCCCTCCCCTCCAGCCACGACACCAACTGCCAGGAGCAGAGAACCTGCTTCAGTGCCAATGCAGACGACATCATCGTTTCAGACCCGCCTCATCATCTTCTAATGCAGAAGCCATGCCTCCAGCCCCGATTGGGCCCAACGAAGGTGACACACCCAGAGGCATTGCAGTTCCTCCAGCAGCCCCGATGCTCGGTGCAGACACTCTCACCGCACCTGAAGCAGACACAGGAAAGGCAGCTGGAGGCAGGATATGGGTGCAGGAAGCCATAGGAGGAGGCAGCACAGCATAGAATCAAGCAGCACAGCAGGCAGACACACCAACAACCGAGCAGATACCGGCAGCCCAGTAGACATTGGAAGAACCAGGTACTCCAAGGGCAGCTCTCCCCCCTTCCCCCAGACCCCTCGACCAGATCCAGGAGGAAGAAAACCCCATGCCAGTACCGAGCACAGAAGCCTATTCGGCTGAGTTCCTCCAGCTGGTCTCTCGCTTCCTTCAAGAGTGGCCCAAGGCTGAAATAGTGCCTGCTCCTGCACCACCCGCACAACCACAGGTGCACCCCAGTGGAACAGAAACATGGATTTCCGCCCCCGTCTCCACATCAGCCCTCATTGGCCAGTGGGGGCGAAGAGACAACACCACCAGAAAACCCAGAAGCAGGGGACTCCCTCACCACATCCTCTACACAGGACCAGGCCATGGAGAGCCCCCACACACACAGCCAGAGGTCATCACCTACCCAAACATTTTGCGCAGGATTGCATCTGCCCTGTCGCTCAGCACCAGGGATACCCCACACCTGAGGGGCGAAGTACAAGCAGCACTAAAGTTCCTCAAGGCACCTAAGTCCCTCACCTCCCTGCCCGTCCACCAACTACTGTGGGAGGACCTAGCCTAGACTCTGGCAGAGCCCAGCACACAACCCATCCTGCTCACACAAACTGGACAATAAGTACCAGGTCCAGCCAACCCCAGGATTCGAGAAGACTCGGCTGCTGCACCTCTCTATTGTAGTCGAGTCTGCCTTGAAAAGACACAAGTCCTCCAGGAACACCCACCTGCCAGGCCGTGACCTCAGGTTGCTGGACTATGTAGGCAAGAGGGCATTACAAGGAGCTTTGCTGAGTGCCATAATTGCCTCCCACCAGTTACAACCTGCACTATACCAAGACGTGCTTCTTCAGGCTGTCAAAGACAGCCTCTCAGGAACCACGGTGCCAGCAAGCACTACCACTGCCCTGGCTGACCTGGGAGAATGCACCAAGCACCAGGTCAGAGGAGCCCCCCCCATGCCGTTCATCTTGAGAACATTATAGCAGATCATTCACAACAAGGCAGATTCCATCCTTAACGCCCCACACTGGCCCAGGCAGATATGGTTTCCGCTTCTCCGCTGCTTAGTCCTTGAGCCCCCCATACGCCTACATCAGCGCCCAGATCTCATCATGCAGGATGGAAGGGCGACCCTGCACCCCAACCTTCCAGACCTTACGCTGATGGCTTGGTGGCTGAGGGGGTAACCCTAGCATCCCTAAATCTGCCCGCAAAGGTACAAGAAGTCGTGCTGGCAGCCAGACGTCCATCCACCAGAAAGTCCTATGGCTTAAAATGGAAACGCTTTAGAATCTGGTGTGCGGCTCGGCAGCTGCCCAGTGGCTCAGATCCTGCAATACCCCACCTCACTCTTAGACAGTGGGTTGAAGACGCAGTCCATACGGGTGCACCTGTCGGCGATCGCCACCTTCCATGACCATGCCAAGGGTGGCTCCATTGCCATGCTCCATAAGAACATAAGGTATGCCATACTGGGTCAGACCAAGGTACATCAAGGCCAGTATCCTGTTTCCAACAGTGGCCAGTCTAGGTCATAAGTTCCTAGCAGTCTCCCCAAAAGACACAGGTTCCTCAATGCTTGTATTAAGTCAAGCAGTGAAATCCCATGTCCCTTATAATAATGATTTATGGACCTTTCCTCCAGGAACTTGTCCAAACCTTTTTTAAACCCAGCTACACTAACCGCTTTTACTACGGTAACAAATTCCAGAGTTTGATAACACGTTGAGTGAAAAAATATTTTCTCTTATTAGTTTTAAATAGGTTATCCTGTAGCTTCATTGTATGTCCCTTAGTCTTTTTATATTCTGATGCTGTAAACAGTCGATCTACATTTACCCATTCCATTCCATTCATTAATTTATAGACGACATATCTCCCCTCAGCTGTCTCTTTTCGAGGTTTAAGAGCCCTAACCTTTTTAGCCTCTCTTCATAGGGAGTATCCTTCCATCCCGTTTTCCATTTTGGTGGCTCTTCTCTGTACCTTTTCTAATAACGCTTCAGCTGGTCATGCACTTCATGAGTGGCCTAGGAAACCTGCGACCTGAACCCGACCCCTTGTGCCCCACTGGGACCTCAATATCGTCCTCAACCAGCTGATGGGTGAGCTTTTCGAGACACTGCACACGGCAGACATAAAATATATGGCCTGGAAAACTTTCTCCCTCGTGGCCATCACCTCTGCCAGGAGGATCAGCGAGCTGCAGGTGCTGGTGGCACATGCGCCTTATACGCAGTTATGCCAGGACCGGGTCACCCTCCAAATGCACCCCAAGTTCGTCCCTAACTGGACAGCAGCCACAGAATCTGTCCAAGGTCTCTGCTTTGCATCTGTCCAATGACTCTGCTTAGCTCCCTTGCTCTCACTGATTTGGATCCGAGGGAGTTGGTGTTGTCCGCACATTTTCTATGCACTATGCAACTTTACACAATGTTGTTGTTTGCACAAGGTTCAAGTTGTTGCTGTTCTTGTAAAATGTTGTGTTGTGTTGTGTTGATAACTATGCTGTCGTCACACTGTAAAAGCACCAGCTCGGTGGTTGTGACACCAGCACTCGCCTTTACCTTGCACTATACCATGACACAATCTGTTCCATGGGCAATAAAGCCACTTAAGGAAATCAAGGCTTTCTTCCTTCCATTCAAATTTCTGACGACCCTAACCCTTCCACTGCAGCACATGCAGGTAGCGGGGGGAGGCACCAGGTGTGGCTGACTTTTCCTGCTGTCCTCGGAGAACTCTCGTTACAGGTAAGTAACCCCGCTGACTGCTCCTCTCTCCTGTGATCAACCTTGGAGATAAAAGCTTAGTTTTCTCGTGGGATGTGGCCGCGGGTATGTGACTGCTGGCAGGGGTGTGGCCAAAGGGCACGTTCTGCCCTTTTGGAGCCCCTTCGGTACATGAAGAAGCACCAGAAGAAGTTCTGAATTGTTATGGGTAAGCAGAAGGTGAAGAACAAGGCATTGGAAGGTGCTGGAGGAGCAGGCCCAGTCAAGGGGCCTATGAACCTCCATGTGCAACCTGATGCTTTACCTCTTTCTACAATCGTAATACTCTGGATATTGAAACCTCCATGAGTTCCTGTTGCCCTATACCTCCACCCCAGCCGCCTTCTATGATAGGCTTGTCTGCTCCAGATGCTAGTAGTGGTTCTAAGAGAGCCGCCTCTTCTCCGCCTTCAAGTGAGCCCTCTCCACGATCCGCTCCCTCTCGGGCCCCCTGGCTAGTGTTTGGTACCCCAAGGAAGTTTCTGTTACGTCACCATCTTCAAGTTTGGTTGTGCCATTGAACACCTCCACTGAGGTTTCCTTGAGGGATGTTTGGGGTAACCTGTTAAGAGTGGAATTTAAGAAATGTTCCAAATGCTCCGGCACTATGTCAGTCACTGATTCTCATGACTGGTGTCTAAAATGTTTGGGCCCGGACCATATACCAAACAAGTGTTCTTTGTGTAAACAAATGACCAAATGAGGCCTAAAGAACAGGGCCAAACAGTATGACACATTGTTTGCCCCAGACTCTATTTCAGTGGCTTTGGCACTGTCGATGATGTCAGCATTTTCAGTTGGTTCCCAGGTCTCCAAAAAGTCCAAACATAAATTAAAGACTACGTCCTCTGCATCGAAATCCAAGACTGAGCATCGAGGTAAGTCTCTTCATTCATGAGATGCCCCGAAAGGGGCATCCAGTGCTGACCAGCTAGCCGAACAGCCCTGGTGGGAGGAGAAACACGCTAAAGCCACACAGGGGCTCCAGGACGCTCCCGAGGTATCAACTTCTGGAGAGGTACTGGCAACATACTCTGGGACGGTGGCACATAACCCTGTACTCAAATCCACCCAGGCATCGGTGTCCTCCATCGATCAGCATTTCTTAGCCATCAAGAGTACATTGGCAGCATTCCTGGCTGCTACTGTTCCAAAGGCATCAACAGTCACAGCTAGTCAGGCACAGACTTCCAACTCTACACCGGTGCCTCTGCCTCAGATACCAGCCCTGGAACAGGTATCGGCAGGCTCACTCCCTCTGATTCCTTTGCTGGAATCAGTATCGGTGGGAGCCCTACCTCTAATTCCTCCATTGGAATCAGTAACCACCATCAATACCCAGCCGGTTGCTAGTTCAAGTACCACATGACCCTGGACATTGACATCGAGCATCGGCATCGGCTCGAGATGGTGAAACGTCGAAGTCCTTTCTGAATCAGAGTCATCTTCGCTACTTCTAGGCACGAATGCTTGCTTCCAGGATTACTTCCTAAACCCTCTACATGGGCATATACCTCAAGGATATCTCAAGGGATCTAGGAAACCTTGCTCCTGATAACTGCAATGCTTACATGACTATAGTCAAGCAAGTTCAAAATACTTCAAAGTTCCTGACGAGGTCAGCCTTAGATACCTTTGAATCCACTAGCAGAGCTACTGCAATCTGCATAGGAGATTGTAGGATGGCCTTGCTTCAAGCATTCAACCTTGAGCACTGAGTTCAAGATAAATTAGCCAATATTCCTTGTTCCTGGGCAAAACCTGTTTGGTAAGGGTTAGACAGAAAACGCAGGAGAGCTTGAGGTAGATGATCTCACTCTCAAATGTCTCTCAGGAAAGAATTCAATCTCTCTTAGAGGAAGGCTACTTCCAAGACGTTTTTCTTTACCAAGAAGAGGAGCTATTACTCTTCTTACGAACCCTCTGCTACTTAACAGCTCCAGCAGCAAAGAACTAAGGGTCCACGTCAGCCTAAAAAGGCCAACCAGCTCTCAGCCCCAGCCAGCACCAGGTTTTTGACTCCTTCCTAGAGAGCATAACTACTCTGCTTCTGTGAGGACCCCATCCTCTTCACATAGCAGACAGGCTTTGTGCTTATGCCCACAGGTGGCATCTCATTACTTCATAGAAGTGAACTCTGAACATCGACCATAGGGGCTATCTACCTCACTTTCAGAGCTTAACCACAACCACCTCCACAAAAGATTGGTCTGCAGAGTATCCTTAGAGGTGGTCACCCTATTAGCCCAACGGGCAATTGAAGGAATTCCGCCTGCCCAAGAAATCACCGTCTTCTACTCTCCTTACTTTCTCATCCCCAAGAAAACAGGAGGGTTCAGACCTATTCTAGATCTGAGGGATCTCAACAAATTCCTCCTTCGGGAAAAGTTCAAGATGATTTTCCTCTGCACTCCTCTGCCATACCTTCAGAGGTACTACTGGCTATGTTCTCTAGATCTCAAGGTGTCTTACACCCTTTTGCTGATCCACCCCACCACAGACAGTATCTGCACTTTTCAATTCAGCAAATCCACTACCAGTATCAGGTGCTGCCTTTCAGGCTAGCTTCCGCACCAAAAACAGCAGTGGTCACAGCATAGCTACGTACTTTGGGGGTCTTTGTCTTCCCCTACTTAGATGACTAGCTGATAAGGGGAGAATCCGCAGAAGTCATAAAACAGTTGCTTTCTTGCACCATCATGGTGCTTCAAAGTCCAGGCTTTGTACTAAACTTTCCAAAGCCTCACCTGGTTCCATCCCAGCAACTCGAGTTCATCGGAGCATTTTTAGACACTCGTCAGGGCCAAGCTTTCCTTCCTCAGGATCGCTCTGCTCATCTCGTCGATTTGCCCTCATAAAACAATTTCAAACTGCTTTGACATTTCCAGACATTCTGCATCTTCGGGGACACATGGCCTCCTTGGACCACGTTGTCCCATATGCTCACCTGTACATGAGACGAGCACAATGGATTCTTTCTTGCCAGTGGACTCAAGTGACCGGGCATCTCTCAGACCAGATTTCCATCACTCTTCCTCTTGTCAGCTCCTTTCACTGATGGTGCTCTCCCTAAAATCCTCTTGGAGGGCCACCTTTTCAGATGCCTCCACCTCAGTGCACCCTAACGATGGATGCTTCCAAGCTAGGATGGGGACCACATCTGTACAGTGGACAGAGCAGGAATCTCAAATGCAGATCTATCTCCCAGAGCTTCTTGCTCTCACGAATGCCCTTCGGGTTTTTCATAAGAACATAAGATCTGCCATACTGGGTCAGACCAAGGTCCATCAAGTCCAGTATCCTGTTTCCAACAGTGGCCAATCGAGGTCATAAGTACCTAGCAGTTTCTCCAAAAGACATAGATTCCACAATGCTTGTATTGGGTCAAGCACTGATATCATGGGTCCCTTTTAATAATGGTTTATGGACCTTTCCTCCAGGAACTTGTCCAAACCTTTTTTAAACCCAGCTGCACTGAAAGCTTTTACTACATCCTCCGGTAACAAATTTCAGAGTTTGTTTACACATTGAGTGAAAAAATATTTTTTCTTATTAGTCTTAAATAGTTTACCCTGTAAACTATTTCAAACCCAACTTTCGGGCAAAAATGTCTTAGTTCAGACAACCAAATGGCCATGTTCTATGTAAACAAGCAGGGAGAAATAGGTTCTTATCCCCCCTGCCAAGAAGCCCTTTGCCTCTGGTCCTTCGCCATTGCACACCGCATGCACCTCCCAGCAGTGTATCTCACAGGCAAACTCAATGTCCTCATGGACGTACTTGGCCGTATCCTATGTCCACATGAGTGGGCTCTGCATCAGGACACATCATCTTGGATCTTCAACATGTGGGGGACCCCGCGCGTCTTCTGTTTTTTGCTCAAAGATTCCTTCCCGACCTAGTCTGGCAGCGGATGTCTTTCTCCTTTTTTGGGCACAGGCCTGCTATTTGCATTTCCGCCAACCTCCCTGATACCCAAGGCTCTATTCAAACTGCAGGCTGACAGGGGCTCCATGATTCTAATAGCTCCTTATTTGCCCCATCAGCTGTGGTTTCCTTTACTGCTTCATCTAGCATAGTCTCCACCCCTCAATTTGGGTCATGCTCCCAACCTCCTCTCTCAAGATCAGGGGCAACTCCTCCACCCCAGTCCATAAGTTCTCCGTCTCATGTCGTGGCTGCTGAAGCCAGGATCGTTGACCTTGACCTCCCTCTATCGATCAGGGATATCTTGGTTGTTTCTCACAAGCCATCTACTAGACATTCTTATGCCTTCAAATGGTGACAGTTCACCCACAGCAGATTAACCCTTCTAATTGTCCAATGGAGCATCTAATACAGTATCTTCTCCACTTGTCTTCCACAGGATTTAAGACTAACTCTGTTAGAGGTCATCTCAGTGCCATTTCAGTCTCTCACAGGCCACTAGATAGGCTTCCCATTTCCTCGCACCCTTTGGTGCAACGATTCATGTGGGCTCTTTTTTCCAAGCCACCGAACAAACCACCACCGGTGGCTTGGGACCTCAGTATGGTCCTAGCACAACTTCTAAAAGCCCCATTTGAGCCTCTGACTACCACTTCTCTGAAGCTCTTACATTGGAAGGTCATCTTGCTCATTGCCCTCACCTCAGCTCATCACATCAGCGAACTGCAAGCTTTGGTAGCAGATCCCCCCCTACACGCTATTCCACCATGACAAGGTGGTTCTTTGTACCCATCTGCATTTCCTTCCAAAAGTAGACTCCACTTTTCATCTCAACCAATCTGTGATGCTACCAGTCTTCTTTCCCTGAACTCATGTCTCGAGAACTGAGGCAGAATTGTATAATTGGTATTGCAAGCACACTCTGACTTCCTACTTGGACAGGACCAAGGCTTTTAGGAAACCTTTCAATTTATTTCCTTGATCCAAGCCACTTAAGTCTTCTGGTGTCAAAACGCACCCTATCCAGTTGGATTGCGGACTGCATTTCTTTTGCCTATGCTCAAGCGGGACTCTCTCTCGAGGGTCACGTTGCTGCTTACATTGAGGTCCATGGCAGCCTCAGTCACCAACCTCCATTCTTTTTCCGTAGCGGAGATCTGGCAGGCAGCTACTTGTTCCTCTGTTCACACCTTCACTGCTCACTACTGCCTTGACAGGGACTCCCATCGGGATGTTGTCTTTGGCCAGACTGATCTTCAGCATCTTTTTGTGACTTAATCCCAACTCCTACCATTACACTTGTTTGACACGAGACTGCTTGCTCCATGTTCTTGTTTACTGCACTAGAGTCCACTGTGGCCACTTGTGTCCATACTTTCTTGGCTCCATTCCTTAGCCTAAAAGATGCCTTTTCCGTCTAGTGCCCCATGTGAAGATTGCATTCCTGCTTGTTCCTGTTGATAGTGTAGTTATTTACCTGTAACAGGTGATCTCCGCGAACAGCAGGAATCAGTCTTCACAATACACCCTCCTCCCTAGGAGGAGTTGGATATTTTTTTCCTCTATTCTCATCTACAAACTCAACTGAGGAGAAGAGTTGGGAAGGCAGATGTGCAGGCACAGTGGAGGGCTCCCTAAAGCTTTCCTATTGGATGCTAGGGAGCGTTCTCACGTGGGCTCCATCGGTACTGACAATACCCATATGTGAAGACTGGTTCCTGCTGTTCCTGGAGATCACCTGTTACAGGTGATTAACTACGCTTTATTCCTTTTTAATTAATAGTCTGTTTGTTTTAGTTGTTACCAGCTAGGGGTTTGTTTTGTGGATCAGCAGGCTATAAATAGCTATCAATAAATAAAATAAATATCTATGTGATATGATGGTATTTCCTTCCTTTTTGACAGATCCCAATAAACCAGGCACTTTGAATTTGGTAGCGGTGGAAACTAACAGCATGTTCCTTAACTGGAATGAACCTGAAAACATGATCGGAGGAGAATATTCTTTTAATATTACCTATAGCCCCCCATCAGGAGCTTCTTTGCCCCTCAGTAAGACGACTTCTGCCAACCTGACAAATCTTATATCTGGAACAAATTACACAGTAACAGTGGTGATTGTTGGGGCTCTCGGATATCAGAGTTCACCTGTGAGCAAGTCTTATTACACAAGTAAGTGATTTCTATATGTTATGATTCAGTTTCTTCTCCTTTAAATGTAGTTCATTAAATCCCTGTTCTGTGTTAGCACATCAAGAACTCAACAATCACATCTAGGTGAAAACCTGACACAGGAATGGTTAAATAGTGAACTTAGACTTAAAGACAAGAGATGAATAATAGCATGGACTGTGGATTATGTACCGAAAGAGTTTTATAGCAAGCATAGAGCTCCCCCTCCCTGATAAATGAAGATTCTGTAGCAGAGAACAGGATGCCATCTTGTGGCTTGGTTCTGCTTCCTTATGTCAGAGGGTACGTAGAAATAAGGGTTGACTAAGAAACATAGAAACATGATGACAGAAAAAGACCACAAGGCCCATCTAGTCTGTCCTTCCATAACAACAACTACAACAGTCCACTTTTTACCTTTAGAGATCCTCTGTGTTGGTCCCATGCTTTTTTGAATTCAGTTACTGTCCTCATCTCTACCACCTCCACTGGGAGACTATTCCACGGATCCACTACTCTTTCCGTAAAGAAATATTTCCGCATATCACTCCTGAATCTATCTCCCTTCACCCTCATCCCATGTCCCCTCGTAGCAGAACTTGCTTTCAATTGAAAGAGGCTCTCTCCCTGAACATTTATGCCACGGAGGTATTTAAACATCTCAATCATATCACCTCTATCCCGCCTTTCCTCTAAGGTGTACATATTAAGATCCTTAAGTCTGTCCTCATATGCTTTATAATGAAGCCCATTAATCATTTTAGTAGCAACCCTCTGCACCGACTCCATCCTCTTCACGTCCTTTTGAAGGTGCGGTCTCCAGAATTGCACACCATACTCCAAATGAGGTCGCACCAAGGACTTATACAGAGGCATTATCACCTCCTTTTTTCTGCTAGCCATTCCTCTCCGTATGCACCCAAGCATCCTTCTAGCTTTTGCCGTCGCCTTTTCTACCTGTTTAGCTACTTTAAGATCATCAGACACAACCACGCCTAGGTCCCGCTCTTCTTTAGTGGACAAAAGTACTTCACCTCCTATACTGTATTGCTCCCTTGGATTGCTGCAGCCCAAATGCATGACCTTACATTTTTTAACATTAAATCCCAGCTGCCAAATTCTAGACCATTCTTCAAGCTTAGCTAGATCCCTCCTCATGTTATCTACACCTTCCTGGGTGTCTACTCTATTGCAGATTTTGGTACCATCCGCAAAGAGGCAAACCTTACCCGACAGCCCTTCCGCTATATCACTAACAAAGATGTTAAAAAGAATCAGACCAAGGACAGATCCCTGGGGCACATCACTGGTAACATCCTTCTCCTTAGAGTGAGCTCCATTTACTTGTACTCTTTGTGGCCTCCCACCCAACCAATTTCTAACCCAAGCAGTAACTTTAGGGTCCATCCCTAGGGTGCTCAGTTTGTTTATAAGTCGCCTGTGAGGAACAGTGTCAAAGGCTTTACTGAAATCTAAATACACCACATCTAGAGCTCTCCCTCGGTCCAACTCCCTGGTCACCCAGTCAAAGAAATCAATCAGATTTGTCTGACAAGACCTGCCTCTGGTGAATCCATGCTGCCTCGGATCCTGTAATCCGCCGGACTCCAGAAACCACACTATTTTCTCTTTCAGCAGCGTTTCCAATAATTTACTCACCACCGAAGTTAAACTAACCGGCCTGTAGTTTTCAACCACATCCTTACTTCCGCTTTGTGTAAAGGCACCACATGAGCCTCTCTCCAGTCCTTTGGCACCACTCCTGACTCCAACGAGGCATTGAAAAGGTCAGTCAGTGGAGTTGCTAGAACGTCCCCAAGTTCCCTCAGTATTCTAGGGTGTATCCCATCCGGTCCCATCGCTTTGTCTACTTTAAGTTGAGCTAGTTTCTCACGAACACAGTCTTCTGAAAATTGTTCAAGATGTCCCTCGCTTCTGTTCTTATTTGTGGGTGTTTTCTGAGGTCCTGCTCCTGGTTCTTCATCTGTGAACACAGAACAAAAATATTTGTTAAGCAATTCCGCTTTATCCTTATCAGCTTCTACATATTCCCCCCCTGCACCCTTGAGTCTGACAATACCACTTTTGCCCTTCCTCTTCTCACTAATATATCTGAAAAATGTCTTATCCCCCCATTTTATTGCATTGGCTATTTCCTCCTCCTTTTGAATTTTTGCCGCCTTGACTTCTTTGCTAGCTTCTCTAAGTTTTTCCAAATACAGATGCCTGTCTTCCTCTCTCTGCGATCTCTTGTATTTCATGAAGGCCTCCCTCTTTTTCTTCAGTTTTTCAGCTACTTCCTTCGAAAACCATAGCGGTCTCCTGTTCCTTTTGCCTTTATTTACCATTTTAACAAAAAGGTTGGTTGCCTTTAAAATACCCCCTTTCAGTTTTGCCCACTGTTTTTCTACATCCCCCAGCTGTTCCCATCCCACTAACGACTCCCTGAGGTATTGGCCCATCTTCGCAAAGTTAGTCTTCCTAAAGTCTAAGATCTTCACCTTGGAATGGATTCTAACAGCCCTAGTCCTAATACTGAACCACACCATCTGGTGATCACTGGATGCAAAATGATCTCCCACTACAACATCAGAAACACTTTCACCATTGGTAAGCACCAAGTCCAGTATTTATTTATTTATTTATTTTATTTAACAATCATTTATATCCCGCATCTTCCAGAGTTCAGATGCGGTTTACAATTGAACAACAGTCAACAAAGCAAGGGCTTGTTTTACATGGAACAATTTTTGACAGTAAACAATGTAATAGTTAAATATGTAACAGAACAGTGTAATGGTTAAATACATAACAGAACAATGTAATGGTTAAATACATAACAGAACAAGAACAATTTAAGAACTATGTACAGATACAGGTTTGTAGGCTCCTTAGATTTAAATCATGGTTATTTACAAGTGGGTGTAAATCTGTTACGTTATGAGGTTTAGCTTTACTCAGTTGGGTATAATTTAGCCTTTTTCTGGGATGATCAATGGATTATCTATGTTGTTGTAGTGCATGGCAAAGAGGTAGGTTTTCAGTTTTTTGCGGAATTCTATAATTTCTGTTGTAGATCTTAGGTCCTCCGGGATGGAGTTCCAAATGAGGGGGGCCGCATGTGAGAAGGCTCTGTTATTAGTTAGTTTGTTTGCTTTTATAAAATCATTTGGAGTCCTTAATTTATTTGAGTGTCCTTTTCTGTGAGTGACTTTTTGAGATTCCTTGCTTATAAGATTGCTTAATGGATTGGAGCCATGCCATTGAGAACTTTAAATGTGGTTATTGTGGTCTTATATATTATCCTGCTTTGTATTGGGAGCCAATGCAGGGTTGCTAATATTGGAGTAATATGCTGGAATGAGTGTGCTTTCATTACAATTCTAGCTGCTGCGTTCTGTGCTAGTTGTATTCTTTTGATGTTTTGTTTCGTTATACCTAAGAGAATTAGGTTGGAAAAATCAAAGTGTGGGGTTATGGTTGCCTGTATTATGTTAATGAAATCTTGTAAGTGAACTAAGGGGCGTAGTTGCTTGAGTATTTTGAGTTTGAAGTAGATTTTCTTTATAGTGTTTCTAATGTGGGTGTTCATCGTAAGGTGTGTATCTAAAATGACTTCTAGATATCTTATTTCATTTTTTATTGTGATGTCATGGTTTTGTATTATGTGGGTTGGAGGGACGTATGAATGGTTTTTTGTTACAATTAATACCTCTGTTTTTGAATGGTTTATGTGGAGGTTTTTTGCTTTTAGCCAGGTTTTTTGCTTTTAGCCAGTATGGCCCCTTCACGTGTGGGGTCTGTTACCAATTGCCTGAATAGTTCTCCCTGTAGAGAATCCAGGATCTCCTTACTTCTAGATGATACTGCAGCAGGAATGTGCCAATCAACATCTGGCATATTGAAATCTCCTATCAGTAGCACTTCCCCTTTCCTAGCAATGCTGCGTATGTCTTCAATTAACTCTCTGTCCACCTCTTCCTCTTGTGAGGGAGGTCTGTATATCACACCAATGCAAATAGATTTCTCTTTCCCTCTTTCTAGTTTAACCCACAATGCCTCCTCTCTCCCTTTTAAGCTCTGTAATTCCAAAACTTTAATAGTAGTTTTTACATATAGTGCCACTCCTCCTCCCCTTCTTCCTACCCTGTCCTTTCTGAATAAAGTATAGCCAGGTATAGTTACATCCCAGTCATGGTTTTCTGTGAACCATGTTTCTGTAACTGCCACTAAATCCAAGTCAGCCACTCCCACCAAAGCTTCAACTTCAGGGATCTTATTTCCCATGCTACGGGTATTAATACACACTGCTTTCCATATGTTACCCCTGTTACCCATTTCCATAAAGGTATTTAATGTATCACCTACCTGGGGGCTTTCACTTACCTGGGGGCTTTCTTCACCCATCCCCAACGAATCTAGTTTAAAGCCCTCTTCAGTAGATTAGCCAGTCTACTACCAAAGATGCGTTGACCTTTCTTGGACAGATGGATGCCATCTCTGCTCTGCAACCCTTGGAACAGCATCCCATGGTCTAGGAAACCAAAACGCTCTCGAAGACACCATCCACGCAGCCATGCATTCATCTCCAGGATGCGAGCCTCTCTGCCTTGGCCTTTACCCTCAACAGGGAGGATTGAAGAGAACACCACCTGTGCACCTACCTGCTTCACCCTCTGTCCCAGAGCCATGAAGGTTCCTGCTGTTCCTGGAGATCACCTGTTACATATTTTATTAAACTGTGTTAGGTTTTGGTGCTTCATTTTAGCACTCCATGTGCATCATTATATATTAGGTACAAAGCCTCTGTGGGAACTGTTGGAAACATGGCCAGCTTGTTCCAGCAGTTACAGTGGGGATACATCCCCTGTCATCTGGTTCAACTAGCGTCACCTATTGAGGAGGTGTTAAGTGCACATGCCCTAACTGCACCATTGACATCATACAGTACGTCCCCCCGCGCTAAGGGCAATTTGTTCTCCACTCCCATACTGTGCCTGTTCGCCCCACACCAATGTATGATTCACAGTTAGCACACAAATTAGTGCAGGGTATCCGCCAGTCTCCAGGAACAAGCAGGAATGTAGTCTTCACATATGGGTGACATTGGTACATAATGGGAGCCTCCATGGGAACGCTCCCCAGCGTCCAATAGGAATGCTTTTGGGAGCATCGCACTGCACCTGCGTAGCTGCTTTCCCACTCATCCTCTTCAGTGCTTTGTTTTGCGTGGAGCCAACAGGGAGCAAATCCTGTCACCACACAAAATTCCTGTTTTTCGCGCCTGCCTTCCCGTTGACACTGGTACTGACCTCCGTTGGTACTTTCTTTCTTTCTTTCTGACTTCTTTTTTCTTTAAACAAAAAAAAAAAAATTTGAAGGAAATAATTTTCTTTTCTTCAGACGCACCGACGCCATCTTAGGCCTAGGCTTTTCCATTCTGTCACAATGGAAAAACCATCTAGTGGTTTTAAGAAGTGTTCCAAGTGTGGCGGTACCATGTCAGCCACAGGCAGGTGTCTAAAATGTTTAGGGCCTGATCATCAGCCATCAGAATGTCCTTTCTGTAAAAAGATTACGAAGAGAGGCCTACAAAATCGAGCTGCAAAGTTGGGCATCCTCTTCGCTTCCGACGCCATCTCTTTAGCATCAACATTATCAAGACCTTCATATTCTTCACAAGGATCTCCGGTATCGAAACCTAAGTCTTCATCAAAGGCTGGCCGCCCCCTCCCCCTCCAGGGTAGATCTCCTTCTAAGCATCGAGTGCCTCGGGCGTTGCCCTGGAGGGGGACACACCGGCGAAACAACCCCAGCGGGAGCACCTTCTCTCCAATGTTTTAGTGGGTTCCCAGGATGCTCCCGTTGTCTCCACTTCCGAAGAGCTCCTAGTGCCATGCTCAGGGATCGTGTCCCGCAATTCCGGTACCAATACCCAAGCATCAGCAAGCTCCATGGATTAATGTATCCTTGTCATCGAGAGGAGCTTAGCAGCCTTACTGGCGACCTCGTTTCCAATAAAACCTTTACAGTCGGTACCGCAGGCACTGATACCGAATATGGCCTGCATCGACTTTTTTACCACTTTCCACGCTACCACCCATGCCGGCCCTCAAATCCATTTCTGGTACAGAGGTTCTGACTACACAGATTCCAGGTACCAGTTTTGACCGGTACCGAGTTCGTACAGAGTGGGAACACCCTGCCCGACGATTCTTCGAGTCTTCAAATTCCGATTCCTTGGAGGATGGATCGACCGATACTTGAGACATGCAAACTCTCCTGGAGGGGCCATCTCCATCCCCACGACATGTCTTTCCAAGACTTTATTTGCGTCGTAGCTAGGGGCCTGTCCATTACAGTAACATTAGAGAAAGAACCTAGGGCCGAAGAATTGGAAATTCTTCAATACCCAACAGCCTCAAAAGAGGCAGCTATGCTCCCTATCCATCAGATACTTCACAACCTCATGCTTCGTATGTGGGAGACACCTCTGACTATTTCTCCCCATACCACCGGCTTGATACTGTGTACCAGGTACTGGAGTGTCCTGGTTTTCAAAAGACACAATTGCCACTCCATTCTATGGAAGTGGAATCGGCAATGCGTCAAATCAAGAGCACGAAAACACATTCTTCAAACCTCCGAGTAGGGAATCGAGAACCCTCGACTCTTTTGGTCGATGTCATTTTCAGGTCTCCATGCTGTTGGTCAGAATTAGTTCCTAAATGCAACATGGGTATGTTCCTCAGAGAGATGGCTAAAGATTTGGAGTTAATGGCTCCTCTTCTCCCTGATGACAAGAGGGCGGATTATCTCACCCTTGTGAAGCATGCTCAGAATGTTTAAAAATTTGTTAACAGGGCAACGTTTGATTGTGCTGAATGCATCAGCAGAACTTCATCTATCTGCATCGGTGCACACAGGATTGCTTGACTCCAAACATTGGATCTTGAACAATGGGTTCATGATAAGCTCGGTAGTATCCCTTGCACCAGTGAAAACCTCTTTAGCAAGAATTGGCAAGACAAGGCCGCTCAGTTGGAGTCTGCGAACTCTACCTTAAGGTAGGCTCTCTAGATCTACTGCCAACCCAGCTAAGAAAGCAGCAAAGAAAGCTTTCTTCAGTAAAAAGAAGTATTATCCTTCGTATACCCCTGCTGTTCAATGCAACATCATGCTTCTCAGAAGGGGGCAACAATCTCCCAAACAACAAAAGAAGGCTCAGACTCCCAAGTCTCAGCCACCTCAGCAGACCCAGACTGATCCGGGTTTTTGACTCCTTTCTAGAGAACATAGCTGCCCTGCTTCTGGAGAATCACGACAGTGTGCACATCCCCTGCAGACTCTGTCATTATGCCCACAGGTGGCATGTCATCACCTCAGAGCAGTGGACATTTCCAATAGTGCGGGAAGGATTCAAACTTCATCTAAGAAGTCTACCCCCTCCCCCCCCCCGACTTCACTAAGAGAGTTACATTCTCAGCCCCCTCTCACTGTTCGGTTACTGCAAGAGGTCACCTCCCTTCTACTGGAGGGTGCAATAGAGGAGGTTCCAACATTCTAGCAAGGAATGGGCTTCTATTCTCCCTACCTTCTTATTCCAAAGAAAACGGGGAGATGCTGACCCATTTTGGACCTCAGGGAACTAAACAAGCATCTCCTAGGGGAGAAGTTCAAGATGGTATCCCTGAGGACCCTTCTTCTCTATCTCCAGAGTCTAGATCTGAAGGAAGCATTCACTCAAATTCTTATCCATCCAGAGCACAGAAAATTCCTGCACTTCATGTTTCAGGGAAGACACTTTCAATACAGATTCCTGCCTTTGGCCTTGCCTCTGCCCCAAGTGTCTTCACAAAATGCATGGCGGTAGTAGCCGCATTTCTAAGGACTCGAGGGATTTTTTTCTTCCCTTACTTAGACGACTGGCTCATAAGAACAAGCTCTTCTCAAGAGGCCAGTCTGTCCCTTTCACACACCATGCAGGTGTTACAACATTTGGGATTTGTCATAAATCTTCCAAAATCCCAACTCTTCCCCTCTCGAACTCTTGAGTTCATAGGGGCCCTCTTAAATACTCAGCAGTCAAGGGCATTTCTGCTCCAATTCCGCTGTGCTTGTCTCAATCATTTAGCACCTCAGGCATGCCTCCAGAACCTTTTTACTGCTAGAGAAATGCTACAACGTCTGAGTCATATGTCGTCAACAGCGCATGTAGTTCCATATGCTTGTTTACACATGCACACAGCCCAATGAACACTGTCATCCCAGTGGTCTCAAGCATCAGGTCACCTGGGGGACAAGATAACAGTGTCTAACCTTCTGATATCATCTCTCCAGTGGCAGCGATCCCCAGAAAATCTTGCACGGTCGCCTTTTCAGATGCCAGCACATCAATGTACTCTGACGACGGATGCATCCAGACTGGGTTGGGGAGCCCATCTGGGATCTCTCTCCACTCAAGGACTCGTCTCAGCAGGAGTCACACCTCCACATAAATCTGCTGGAGCTCAGAGCCATTCTCAATGCTCTCAAAGTGTTCCAGGACCATCTTTGGTCCCGCAGAGTCCTAGTCCAAACCGACAATCAAGTAGCCATGTTCTACGTGAACAAGCAGAGCAGAACAGGTTCTTGGACCCTCTGCAGCGAGGCTCTACATTTTTGATCCTTTGCCATATATCATTGCGTTCACCTCCAAGCGATATATCTCCCGGGCAAGCACAATGTGTTAGCGGACAGACTAAGTGGAATCCTCCTCCTCTACGAGTGGTCTCTTAATGTAGACACAGTCTCTCACATTTTTCAGATCTAGGGGACTCCAGAGATAGACCTGTTCACAACTCCTCAGAATGCCAAGCTCCCTCACTTTTGTACCAGGACTCCTGCGCCGGACAGCCAACAAGTGGATGCTTTTCACATCCACTGGGGACAGGGCTTCCTGTATGCCTTCCTTTCCATTCCCCTAATTCCCAAAACTCTGTTCAAGCTCCAGATGGACAGGGCTTCATGATACTCATAGCCCCATGGTGGCCACATCATCCGTGGTACCCTGTCCTTCTACGTCTGTCTCAAGCTCAACCCATAGATCTGGGGTTTGCTCCAGATCTCTTCTCTCAGGAGGAGGGGACACTGCCCCATCCCAATATACAGTGTCTCTATCCCCAGGCATTAACCTTCCCCAGGAGGTTAAGGGCATCCCCTTAGCTTCTAGGAAGCCATCCACCAGGCGGTCCTACGCTTTCAAGTGCCGTAGGTTTTCTTTCTGATGTTCTTAGAAGAATCTTAATACCTTCTCAGCTCCGATGGAGGCACTGCTTGTATATCTCTTCCACCTATCTTCTTCTGGACTCAAAACCAATTCAGTAAGAGTACACCTAAGTGCTATTGCGGCCTCTCATGTGCCCTTAGATGGCCAACCCATCTCTTCTCAGCCGCTCATAGCATGCTTCATGAGGGGTCTTCTATTATCCAGGCCTCCCATTAAGCCACCTCCAGTGGCATGGGACCTCAATGTTGTTCTAGCACAGCTTCTTAAGCCGCCCTTTGAACCTCTGGCCACTACTTCACTTAAGTTTATCACCTGGAAGGTTATCTTCCTCATTGCCGTCACTTCAGCAAGGCACTTTAGTGAGCTCCAGGACTTGGTGGCTGACATACCTTACACACGGTTCCACCATGATAAGGTAGTCCTTAGTACTCACCCTCAATTCATGCCGAAGGTGGTCTCACCCTTCCATTTGACCCAGTTAGTCTACCTCCATGTGTTTTTCCCTAGACCACACTCATCTAGGGCAGAAGCAACCCTCCATACTCTGGATTGTAAACGTGCCTTAGCTTTTTATCTCCAGAGGACTCGAGAAGACGGAAAGCTTCTCAGCTGTTCATCTCCTTTGACTCTAGTCACCTCGGGTTGCCAGTCTCTAAACGTACTTTCTCCAAGTGGATAGCGAACTGCATTGCCTTTGCTTATGAGAAGGCAGGACTCTCCCTAAAGGGTCATGTCACTATCCATAATGTTTGAGCCATGGCTACCTCGATGGCAAATCTACGATCTTAGCTATTGATGAGATCTGCAAAGCAGCAACTTAGTCTTCAGTCCATACTTTTGCTGTTCACTACTGCCTATACAAGGACTCCTGCCGGGATGCCATGTTTGGCCAGGCTATTCTCCAGCATTTCTTTCAGAACAACCAATTACCATTCGTTGTAAATCTGTATATAGTTTTGAAAACGTTTTATGAAAAGAAAGTTTTGTTCTATGTAAACCGCCTTGAGATTATGAAAGGCTGTATATTAAAAAAAAATGTTAAATAAAATAAATAAGCAAACTCCAACTCCCCATCCCGGGTTTCTATACAAGACATCCATGCAGGATACATGACCTCTGTAAGCATAACTGTGAAAAACCACAGCCAATTCTGAGCTCATCTCTCTGGCGTGTTCTAGCTAGGGAGTCCCATATGTGAAGGCTACATTCCTGCTTGTTCCTGGAGATAGCGTAGTTACTCACCTTTAACAGGTGATCTCCAGGAACAGCACCCCTAGGAGTTGTAGGTTTTCTCTTTTTGTCTTTCTTTCCTTTTATCTCAGCTACAAACTCAACTGAGGTGGGAGGGTGGGAAGGCAGCTACACAGACGCAGTGGGATGCTCTCAAAAGCTTTTCTTTTTGACGCTGGGGAGCGTTCCCGTGCAGGCTCCATCGGTACCAAAGACTAAATTCCTGCTGTTCCCGTAGATCATCTGTTACAGGTGAGTAACTATGCTTGCCTGCATGGTAATAGGTCCTGTGGCCCTTTGCTGACAGTTACTACACACTGAAACACATGAACTGCTTAGTATATATCAGTATGCCTGGAACAGATACCTGAGTCATTACTTCAGGCTCGATCTCAGGCCTTGTTCAAATCCAGGCCAAAAACCCATCTCTTCAAGGTTATATTTGGATCCTGAGATATTCTCCTATTTATTACGCATGTGTTTTCTAAGCCTTTCCCCTTAGTTTTACCCTAGTCCCCTGCTTGTTGTGTTTGTCTGTCTGTCCTGAGTAGATTGCAAGATCTATTGAGCAGGGTCTATATCATATGTATATATGTACAATGTTGAGTATGCCTTGTAGCACTATACAGATAAATAGTAGTAGTAATAAAAGGACCCCTAAGATAGCACTGGAAACTCAACAGTTTTAAAACAATAGTATTGGGATCTTGTTCCTAAGACAATGAAGAAGTTTTGGAAGCATAAAACATGCTATGCCTGAAAAGCAAATGTTGGCAAAACAGAGCGACATTGCTGATAGATGTACCAGTACAAAATTAGTATTGAAAGTCACCATTCCATACTTTTTTGTGAGAGAGAGATCACCAAAGACATGTAGCTGAAAGATACAGAAATAGTCCCTGTTGTCCTCAGTGCGTTCCTTACATATCTTAAATAGAATAGCAGCGAATCAGAATTGTATAGAAAAGAGAATTCAGAAAATATGTTTGGACTCATCTGGAATTTGTTACCGGAGGATGTAGTAAAAGCTGTTACTGTAGCTGGGTTTAAAAGAGGATTGTACAAGTTCCTGGAGGAAAGTCCACAAATCATTAATAAAGTGGACTGGGGAAATCCACTGCTTACCCCTGGGATAAGCAGCATGGAATCTGTCTACCTTTTGGAAACCTGACAAGTACTTGTGACCTGGATTGGCCATTGTTGGAAGCAGGATACTGGGCTCGATGGACATTTGGTCTGAAGCAGTATGGCATTACTTATGTTCTTATGGACTATTTATACCTAGTGCAGCTTCACTTCTTCATTGACGTATGATGATGACTCTCAAACATGTCATAGATACCTTTTATTGGACTAACACTGTATCAGCTACACCTTGTTGTTTGACCCTTATTTCTACTACTACAACTTATCATTTGTAAAGCGCTACAAAGCGTACGCAGCTCTGTACAAAGACATGTAAGAGAGAGTCCCTGCTGATAAGAGCTTACAGTCTAATCAAGATAGACAACACAACAGGTGGGGACTAGGATATATCTAGGGAAATGGTAAGGAAACATATAGGAGGTGAACAGGAGACTAGGGGGATGAAGATCCAAAAGCAGTCTCAAAGAAGTGAGCTTTTAGCCTGGATTTGAACAGGGCCACAGATGGAGTCTGATGTACTGACTCAGGTAGTTTGTTCCAGGCATAAGGAGCAGCAAGGTGAAAGGTTCAAGTCTGGAATTGGCAGTGGAAGAGAGGGATACAGATAGAAGGGATCTGCTAGAAGAGAGGAGTTCCTCAGGAGGGGTGTAGGAAGAAGTAAGAGAGGAAAGGTAGTGGGGAACAGCCAAATTAAGACACTTATAGGTCAGTAGTAGAAGTCTGAGCTGCATGCCAAAAAAGATAGGGATCCAATGAAGTGACTTCAAATGAGGGGTGACATGAGCACAGCTGAGTATTGAACAAATCGAAGTAGGGAGAGATTTAGGCATCATCATGGATAACACGTTGAAGCCCTCCGCCCAGTGTGCAGCAGCGGCCAAGAAAGCAAATAGAATGCTAGGTATCATAAGGAAAGGAATGGAGAATAAAACAAAGGATATTATAATGCCTCTGTATCATTCCATGGTGCGACCGCACCTTTAATATTGTGTGCAATTCTGCTCGCCGTATCTTAAAAAGAATATAACAGAATTAGAAAAGGTACAGAGAAGAGCCACCAAAATGGTAAAGGGGATGGAAGGATACCCCTTAGAGGAAAGGCTTAAAAGGCTAGGGCTCTTCAACCTGGAAAAGAGACGGCTGAGGGTCTATAAATTAATGAATGGAGTGGAACAGGTAAACGTTGATCGATTGTTAACACCATCAAAAAGTAGAAAGACTAGTGGACATGCAATGAAGCTACAGTGTAACCTGTTTAAGACTAATAAGAGAGAAATTTATCTCCAGGAACAAGCAGGAAAGTAGTCTTCACATATGGGTATCGTCGGTACCGACGGAGCCTGCGCGGGAACGCTCCCCAGCGTCCAATAGGAATGCTTTTGGGAGCATCCCTCAGCACATGCCCGCTGCCTTCCCGTCTTTCCAACTGTCCTTCTTCAGTTCTTTGTTTTCCACGGAGCCGACAGGATCCATACCCTGTCACCGCAGAAAATTCTATCTTTAAAATTGTTTTCTTGTGGTCGTGTTTGCTTGCCGCACGACGCTTACCGGTACCGCCGGTTCTTTTCTTTTCTTTTCCAAAAAACCCCAAACCTTATACTTTGAGCTGTTTCTCTTCAGAAACGTTTCTTTTTTGGTGCTAGGCGCCATTTTGGGCACTGGGCCCCATATTCCTAAAACATGGAAAAACCAACTAGTCGTTTTAAAAAATGTACTAAGTGTGGCGGTACTATTTCTGTCACTGACACCCATGATTGGTGTCTTAAATGTTTAGGGCCTGAACATTCTCAATCTGAATGTCTCTCCTCCATGGGGATGACTAAAAGAGGAAGACAGAACCGGGCTGTAAAGCTGGGTACCCTCTTTTCTTCGGATGCCAGATCCATTGCATCAACATCTTCAAGAGCCTCCTCTCCCTCCCATGGATCTCAAGTAACTAAACATAAAAGCCGGTCATCAAAGGGTAGCACTCCTGCTAAGCATCGAGAGGCCATTGGCATTGCCCTTGAGGGAACCACACCGGCAAAGCAGCCCCGGCGCAAGGCTTCGGCTTCCAAAGCATCAATTTGGCTCCAGGATGTTCTCGAGGACTCGACCTCGCAAGAGCTACCTGTGCCATGCTCAGGGGTTCCGGCCGTTTTCACCGGTACCGTTACCCAGACATCGGCAGGGTCGATAGACCAGAGGTTTCTCGCTATCAAACGCAGCATCGCAGCTCTTCTCTCAGCTGCGGTACCGTTGGTCCAACGGGCACCAGTACCGACATCGACACTGATGCCGGTACCTACACCGGTACCGACGATACTGGCCCCTGTGGGAATTCCTCCTACGCCATCTTTGGCTGAAATCGACAGATCGGTACCGGATCAACTTGGTACCGACTTCGATTGATACCGGGACCGTGCTTTGCATGAGCATCGTGGTCAAGAATACTTTGAATCCTCCGATTCCGAAGACTCTGACAATTCTGTTGGTACCAGAAGGTTTCTCCCAGAGGATCCCTTTTCTCCCCAACGCAGAATGTCACCTCCAGAGGACATGTCTTTTCAGGATTTTATTCGTGGTATGGCCAAGGGCCTTCCAATCACGGTAGCTCCTGAAGAGGAACCCAGAGCAAAGGAATTGGAAATTCTCCAAATATCCTAAAGCTACAAAGGAGGCAACCACTCTGCCCATCCATGAAATTCTGCATAACGTGATGCTCAGAATGTGGGAGACACCTCTGACTACATCTCCTCACTCTAGGAGAGTTGATACTATGTATCAAGTTCCGCCATGTCCTGGATTTCAAAAGACTCAGCTTCAATGGTGGTGGAGTCAACCATGCGTAGGATGAAAAGTGCAAAGAGGCATGCATCCAATCGTTCAGGTGGTGAATGCAGGACTCTGGACGCTTTTGGGCGACAAACATTTCAGGCTTCCATGCTTCCAGCTAGGATCAGTTCATATATACTGTATATGGGAATGTTCCTCAAGGAGGTTACAGGAGATTTGGAGCTTTTGAGCCCATTTCTCCCAAATGACAAGAGAAAAGACTTTCTTGCTCTAGTTAAGCATGTTCAAGATGTCTCCAAGTTTGTAAATCGTGCAGTCTTTGACTGCTTTGAATGCATCAGCAGAACCTCTGCTATTGCCATTGGCGCACAACGGATTGCCTGGCTTCAGGCATCAGACTTGGAGACTTGGGTACAGGACAAGTTAGGCAACATTCCTTGCACAGGAGAGAATCTCTTCGGCAAGAACTGGCAGGAAAAGGCTAACGAGTTAGATGCTGACAATACTACTCTAGATTGGTTGTCGAAATCTACAGCTACTCCAGCCAAAAATAAGTCTTATAAAAAACCCTCTTTCAGCAAAAAGAGAAACATTTATCCTTCCTATTCCCAGCAGAGTCAATCTCAGGGTCAGGTTGCCCAAAAGGGACAAACTAGACAGCAAAAGAAGCCAAAAGGCCCCAGAGCCCAACCAGCTCTGCAGGTTCAGCCCCCTCAAGGGCTTTGACTCCTTCCTAGAGAGCTTAGCCTTCCTGCCTCTGAGGGGTCCCCAACCCCCCAATATCACAGGTAGGTTATGCCACTTTGTCAACAGATGACATCAGATAACAGCAGAAGATTGGACTTTGTCCATTGTAGGAGAAGGGTACAAGCTTCATTTTCACAGCATGCCCCCTCCTACAATTCTAAAGCAATTCAATTCTCAAACCTCCGCAAACCATCTGCTAGATCACGAGGTCTCAACACTTCTTGCCCAAGGGGCAATAGAGGAGGTACCCATTCTTCAACGGGGTGCAGGGTTCTACTCCCCCTATTTTCTTATTCCAAAGAAAACGGGGACACAGACCCATTTTAGACCTCAGAGAATTGAACAAATACCTGTTTCAACAGAAGTTCAAAATGATTTCTCTGGGAACTCTTCTGCCATACCTTCAAAGCTAGGATTGGCTTTGCTCTCTAGACTTAAAGGATGCATACACTCTCATTCTGATCCATCCAGATCACAGGAAATTCTTACGATTCCTTTTCAGGGGAAAACAGTTCCAGTACAGGGTTCTTCCCTTTGGTCTAGCTTCTGTACCAAGGGTATTCACGAAATGCATGACAGTAGTAGCTGCATTTCTACGAACCCTGGGAATATTCGTCTTCCCTTACTTAGACGACTGGCTCATTCGAGCCCCTACAGTTGCAGAGGCCAGCACTGCACTGTCTCGCACAATGCGAATCCTCCAATACTTGGGGTTGGTAATAAACTTCCCAAAATCCCAACTTGTTCCTTCCCAATGCCTGGAATTCATAGGGGCCTGTCTAGATACCAGACAGGCAAAGGCTTTCCTTCTACAGGCCCAGTGTCTTCGCATAATGCAGCTAGCTTCTCAAGCAGCAGAGAAATCCTACCTAACTGCTCGAGAGCTACTATAGTTGCTGGGACATATGGCATCCACAGTTCATGTAGTCCCATATGCTCGCCTTCACATGCGAGCAGCTCAGTGGACCCTATCCACACAGTGGACACAGGCCACAGGTCATTTATCGAACAAAATAATAAACTCTCAACGACTAATTTTGTCCCTCCAATGGTGGCAATCCCTATAAAATCTGACAGTGGGGTCTCCTTTTCATCAACCCATTTTTCAGGCCACCCTAACAACAGATGCATCGCAAGTGGGTTGGGGAGCACACCTGAATCATCTCTCTACCCAGGGAACCTGGACTCCATAGGAGGCTGGTCTACACATAAACCTCCTGGAATTAAGAGCAATCTATTTAGCTCTTCGAGTATTCCATGCCCAGCTCAGCTACAAGACAGTCCTAGTCCAGACGGACAATCAAGTAGCCATGTTCTATGTGAATAAGTAGGGCGGGACAGGTTCTCTGTCGTTATGCAATGAAGCCTTACAACTGTGGGCCCTCGCCAGAGAGTATCAAATTCACCTTCTAGTGGTATATCTTCCAGGTATTCAAAACCTTTGGGCAGACAAACTCAGTCGAGTACTGCTGCCTCACGAGTGGTCTCTCCACCTAGACCAGGTGACAAAGATATTTCATCTCTGGGGCACTCCAGACATAGACCTCTTTGCAAGTCCACTGAATACCAAACTTCCCCGGTTCTGTTTCAGGATTCCGGCTCACAATTGTCAGGCAAGGGATGCCTTCCTCCTTCACTGGGGTCAGGACTTCCTTTATCCCCAAAACACTCTTCAAGCTTCAGAGAGACAGGGGTCGCATGATTCTCATAGCGCCACGATGGCCATGCCAAGCGTGGTGTCCCCTGCTTCTACATCTCTCTCAAGCTGCACCTCTGGAGTTAGGGCATGGTCCAGATATCCTTTCCCAAGAGGACAGGACACTATGGCACCCAAGTCCCCAGTCCTTGCATCTCATGGCCTGGTTGCTGAAGGCTTAGACCTCCAGGATTTCAACCTGTCCCAACAGGTAAAGGATATCCTTCAGGCTTCTAGGAATCTTTCCACAAGAAGATCTTATGCCTTCAAGTGGAAACGTTTTACTATATGGTGCTCCAAGAAGGGATTAAACCCCCTTGGCATACCCTTGGAATCGATACTAGAGTATCTCCTTCACTTATCGAATTCTGGTCTAAAGACCAATTCAGTAAGAGTCCTTCTTAGTGCAATTGCAGCTTCTTATAAGCCTCTGAATGGACAAACAATTTCCTCTCATCCACTCATATCCTGATTTATGAGAGGTCTTCTATTAACCAAACCTCCCATTAAGCCACCACCGGTGGCATGGGATCTAAATCTAGTTTTCGGGCAGCTCATGAAGCCGCCTTTTGAGCCTTTAGCCACTACAACTCTTAAGCTTTTGACCTGGAAGGTCATCTTCCTAATTGCAATCACCTCTTCACGTCGCATTAGTGAACTGCAAGCTTTAGTGGCTAATCCTCCTTATACTAGGTTTCACCATGATAAGGTTGTTCTTAGAACTCATCCACACTTTATGCCAAAGGTGGTTTCGCCTTTTCATTTAAATCAATCAATTTATCTTCCTGTATTTTTTCTGAAGCCTCACGCCTCTAATGCAGAAAGAAACCTTCATACTTTGGATTGTAAAAGGGCCTTAGCCTTTTACTTACAAAGAACACAGCAACATAGAAAGTCCTCGCAACTTTTTATAGCTTTTGACTCTAGTCATTTGGGACAGCCAGTCTCCAAAAGAAATCTATCTAAATGGATTGCCCATTGCATATCCTTTGCTTATGAGAGTAAGGGTCTTCATCTTCAGGACTATGTCACAGCCTCATAACGTGGGAGCCATGGCAACTTCCATGGCTAATCTGCACTCTGTGTCTATCGATGACATTTGTCAAACAGCCACCTTGGCTTCGGTACACACCTTCACAGCCCACTACTGCCTGGATAAAGCCTCCTATCGGGATGCCTTCTTTGGCCAAGCTGTTCTTCAAAATCTCTTTCAGACCTAATTCAACTCCTACCCACCAACCCTGGTGGAATGCCAGAGATCCATGGGAGGAAGGATTCCCACTTTTCCAGGGTGGCACCTTCTTGGGGCTATCTCCCTGGCATCTTCAGCTAGGGTCCCCATATGTGAAGACTACATTCCTGCTTGTTCCTGGAGATAACGTAGTTACTCATCTGTAACAGGTGATCTCCGGGAACAGCAGGAATTTAGTCTTCACAACCCACCCACCTCCCCTAGGAGTTGTCTCTCTATCTTTGTCTCTTTCCTCTCTCCCTCTATCATTTTCACTCAGCTACAAACTTAACTGAAGAGGGACAGTTGGAAAGGAGGGAAGGCAGCGCACATGTGCTGAGGGATGCTCCCAAAAGCGTTCCTATTGGACGCTGGGGAGCGTTCCCGCGCAGGCTCCTTCTGTACCGACAATACCCATATGTGAAGACAAATTCCTGCTGTTCCCGGAGATCACCTGTTAAGGTGAGAAACTACGCTTTTTCACTCAATATGTAATCAAGACCGGAGGAGGTAGTAAAAGCTGTTAGTGTAGCTGGGTTTAAAAAAGGTTTAGACAAGTTTCTGGAGGAAAGGCCCATAAGCCATTATTAAAGAGAACCCTGGAAATCCATTGCTTGCCCCAGGTCAAGTATTATGGAACCTGTGTGCCTTTTTGGAACCTGCTAGGCAGGGTTGGCCCGTCCACTAGGCGAGCTAGGCAGCGGCACCTGCACACATATCCTGCTGCGCCACCCCCCCCCCCCCTCCTACCCCAGTAACGTTTGGGGAGAGGCGGACAGTGGCAACAGCAGTATTTCCAAAAGGGGCTACGTTTTGCTGCTGCTTTCTTGCCCGCAATAGGCCATGTGTGCTGAAGGACATGGCTTGCCGAGGGCAAAAAAGCGATAGCAAAAAGCCACCACTATTTGAAATACTGTTGCTGCCCACTTCCCCCTCTTGAGAAAGAATCGGTGCAGCTGGGGGGACATGGCGAGGCTGGGTTTCTGCCTACGGCGGCAGAAATCTTTGGGCTAGACCTGCTCCTTGGTACTTATGACCTGGATTGGCCACTGTTGGAAACAGGATGCTGGGCTTGATGGACCTTGGTCTGACCCAGTATGGCATATCTTATGCTCTTATGTTAGAGGAACACCAGCGTAGAGGAGGTTGCAGTAGCCTAGATGGGAGGTTACGAGGGAATGAATTAGGAACTTAACAATGTGTTCAGAAAGGAAAGGATGAATTTTGCCAATGTTATAGAGAAAGCAACAACAGGTTTTAGCTATCTTTTGAATATGTGTGGAGGAGAGGGAGAAGTCAAAGATGGACCCCAAGGTTGTGAGCCAAGGAAACAGAGAGGAGTAGAATGTTATCCACAGATATAGAGAAAGGGGGAAGGGGGGAGAGGGGCTTAGGGGGAAAGATAAAGAGCTCAGTGTTGGCCATATTCAGTTTCAGATGGTAGTGAGACATCCAGGCACTAAAGTCAGATAAGCAGGCAGAGGTTCGGGCCTGGATTCCCAGAGAGGTTTCAGGTGCAAGGAGGTAGATCTGAGAGTCATCAGCATAGAGAGAGTACTGAAAACCATGGGAGGAGATGTCCATATCAACCACTTAAATATACATTTTATTTATTTCCGGGTTTTATATACCGCTTTATCACATAATTAAGGCGGTTTACAGATAACTTAACTCTTACTGCACTGAGCAGTTTACATAGAACATGGAACGTATTTACAAATTTAGTACATCTTAACAAGTTTTATAAATTATTACAACAACCTCTAGTCTGCAGTGAGGTATCTAACGGCCAGCTCTATACATTTAAGGGTAAATTTTAAGGAGGATGCATTGTTAATGGTTATATTACTTGATTATTGAGTTACTGTTCTATGTTGTTGAGTCTTGCTTGTCAATTATTGTTTGGTAAGCTTCAGAGAACAATGTAGTTTTGCGCTTTTTCCTGAACATAGAAATATAACTATTAACTATGTAGACAATGGTAATTTCATTAATAATCATATCAAATAAAAGGGGCAATTTTCATATCATCCTCACTGGTGAAGTGAAAATAGACTGGTTCTTTAACTTTGAAACATGCCATAGGTACAAGCAGACATGGGTACTTGCACCTGCTGTTTGGTTTTTTTCAATGGAAAACAAGAGGGATATAGTTAGTGTGTGTTCAGCAGATCATGTTAAATTTGTGTGCCATTTAGTCAGTGCTGATTCCTGGCGACCCAGCAGCCCCTAGATTTTTTTGGCAAGGTGTGGCCAGAAGTAGATTGTCAGGCCTTTGTTCCAAGACAAGGGTGCAGTGACTTGCTCAAGGGCAGAAGGGAACGCCAGTGGGAATCAAACTCTAGTCTCTTGGTCACTAATCCACTGCTCTAACCACTAGGCTACTCTTTCACTCCCATCTTAAATTTAGTACATGCTAAATTCATCTATTGTCATATAAATTAATGCATGTTAAAACACTATAGCGCACATTAAAAAAAAACATGGAACGGAATATGAGAATATCTAATCGTAGCAGATGGATAATTGCATTGCTTTCATGGAAGGAACCATTAAGGGGTCGATATTCTGCTGTGGCTGCCGCTTTAATTATAACCCAGATATTCAATACTGGGATCATATCTGGCCACCGGAATTGAATATCTGGTTTGTCTGGATAAAGGTTTAGCTATCCAGTCAGTGATGATATTTAACCTTTGGCCGGATAGCTAAACCAACTAAAGTTAGGATAGCCTTTGTTGGCCTAAATTTAGCCAGTTTAAATTAACCAGCCAGCAGCTGTATATCGCAACTGGCTGGTTACCTTCAGTGCTGCTCCCAGCAGGTCTGCTAAACTGGTTAAATTGCTTTGAATTATGTCCACCTGAGTGTGTAGAGAGGCAGCTGATATGTATGTATACCTCAAATTTTAGCATGAACACTTATTTTAACTTAATGCTAAGTACTATTGAAGTACCTAAATGAGTCATGATGAGTCACACCAAGTTCCATCAAGCCCAGCCTCAGACAGTGACCTGTGCAGGGTGCAAGTACCTAGTAGATTGTATACATAATTGTTGGGGCTTATGGTTTGCAATTTACTTTCACAGAACCGAAGGAACCAAGAAACCTGCGACTAGTTAGCGTGACAAGCAATTCCATTGCTCTGGAATGGGACCGACCAGTTGAATATAGTAGCACTTACACATACAGAGTGGAGAAGCGAGGCGACAGCATTTCCAATATGACATCTGAAACTGAAGCTGTGAAAATAGAAGAACTGACACCTGGGCAGAACTATTCATTCAGTGTATTCACAAGAGCAGAAGATGGCACTGAAGGAGCAGAGGTTTCTTTATCTGCATGTACAGGTCAGTCGAAGCATATTTTTTCAGATTTGAGAACAGTATCCATTTGTTACAATCATTCAGCAGTGAAATTTGGCCGGCATTGACCAGTATAAGAGCTAACTGAGAGCTCGCATGTTTAACGAAAGGCATGTGGTATGTATTACGAATCTGTTTTCATTACTATTTTAAGTATATAGATGCCTGGATGTAATGTCGCCAAATGAGTTTCTTGCCATTATACTCTCAGGCCAGTATATGTGCAGTATGATCCTTGTTTTTCAGTTTCTGCTTGATATCTTAATACATAGCACCCCTAGGCATAACTAGCATGCTCCCAGCAGCAGTCGCCCTCACACTAGCAGCAATGTGTTTCTTACACCCACACTCCTCCCCTTCCTGACTCCATTGTGCGGTAGCCATTTACCTTGCGATTTACGACACAGTTGCTAGCATGCCCTCATGTTAGTGTTCCTGGCTGCCGGTTGCTGTACGTTAACGGCCCTTAGGTTATTCCAGAGAATGCTTGCATCTGGATCTTGTAGGGCATACCGGGGATGCTTTTCAAATTGTCTGCACTGGGACAAAGTTCACAGACTGTTTTTCTCCACAGATTTTGCACCCGTTTTCAAAGCGAGCGTATATACATGCTTTCACTTGAAATTTGTCACAGGTGCAAAATGCGTGTTTTTGCACGGGTATGCCACACCTGATTTTCATCCCCTGAACTTAATACCTTGGGAATGCTTCTACTAAATACAGCCAAGAAACCATATTGAGAAAAGGTAGCTTTCAGATAGGGGTAGAATGTTTTTTTTTTTACTGGTATACACAGCTTTGAGAATTGTCCTTCCCATGCATAGGGGCAAGAGGCTCACAGATGTGTTTCTGACCATATTTGTGTCCCCACAGACACTGAGCTAATGAGGTCAGAAAGGAATGCAGAAACCCCTCCATGGAATGTAGAAGTAATAATAAATTTATAACACTATTGGTCATAAGTGCACTATACAGTGATAAGTATTAAAGTAAAATATGTCCCTGCCCCAGAGAGCCACCTACAGAAGTGGAATTGTACCCTGGCTTTCCTAGTTCTCAGCTTACTGCACAAACCACTAGGCTACTTTCTGTCCTCGGGCGTTATTTTTCTATAAGAATGCTGAGCCCTTTGGGCGTCATTCATGTCTCCCCCTCTTCCTTTTGGGCTGTTCCTTGGAGTGTGCTGAAGTTCAAGGGTGGAACTCTAACCTTTGGAGGATTCCAAAGGAAGGTTTGAGAAATCAGAGGTGAGAATCAACAAAAGGGGAGCTAAACTCATACTCCCTGGTTCATTGAAGAGTTAATAAAGTAAATATATTTGCTGGAGTTGGAGAAGAAGATTTCCAGCTCTTGAGAAACTGCTAAGAAGGGGGTCTGCAAGAGGTCATCTGCAGTTTCTTCAGGAATAATATATCTATCCCTCTAAGAGGAGGCTGTTGCATCCTACTGTACAGGTATCAATATAGGGACAACCTAAAGAGTGGGAGGTGAAGGAACTCATAATGTGAGGTGGAATTTTATACTGTGTTGGTCAAGTGGGGGGTCATGGCCACCGGGTCACCAGGGATTCACTTTTTGAACGGTGACCGGCCCCCAACAGTATACTGATGGCATCAGGGGCTTTTCCAGTAGATGCAATTGTCCCTGATGCACCAAAATATACTGTTGGGGCTGATATGCAAATCAGCCACACAGAGCATGGAGAGCAAGCCAAACTAGCGCAGACTTCTTGTGTGCGTGCGTTTGGCATCCTCTCCCTGTTTAACACTGTGGTGGCTCATTTGCATGTGCATGGTTACCGCTACGTTCATTTGCATACCCTATCCTTCTTGCATCGCACGTTAAAATGTGTGCATTGTCAGGATCGTAAAAAAATCGATTCAGCGCAGGTCTAGCACCAGCTTTCTGCATCGGCCCGTTTGTATGAGAGAGATCATCAAGTATTAAGAGATACAACCAAAGATAAGGACAATGTAGCTGAAAGATGCAGAAATAGTCCCATTTGTCCTGATCTTATTGAAAAGGATTACCAAGCACTCCTCAGTAGGTTGCTTACATATCTTCTATAGAATAGCAGTAAATCAGAATTGTATAGAAAAGGTAGTTCATAAAATATGCTTTTCTAGCCCTTTTTGTGACAGTGATGTATTCTAGAATTTTTCCTCTACTTTTCAGTTTTTCTCCTCTTAGTTCTTTTGTATTCTTTTTTATCTTGAGGTTCCTGCTGTTTTTTCACTCTTTCCTTTCCTGTTCTTTCCTTTTTCTCAATGAAATCCCTCAAAACCCCTCATGGTTTCTGCACAGTCCTTTGATACTATGTCTCCCTAGCTTTCCTGTCTTGATTTTAATTAGAGTTCCTTTCTTTATCTCTGATTTTGGTTTGTAATTTGTAAACTGCTCTGGTGTGCCCCCTCTCTTTCTGTAGAGCCTTTCCTTTTTCCTCCACAGTCTTTCTGTTAAGGTACTGACAATTCCAAGCAGTGCACACTTGACCCAAGTTTTTGTCCCATTTCTCAGATCCTGAAAAAATACCTGCTGATAATATAACAGTTTTCGCCAAAGATAACTCCATAAACTCCCTGCAAGTCTCCTGGATTCAGCCACCTGGCAACGTGGAATCTTATCGCGTCGCCCTTCAAGGTCCTGTAAACGTTACCCAGACCAGCACATCTGCAGGGAATGTGACTTTCACGGGCTTACTGCCTGGCAGGATTTACAGTATCACAGTAACAACAGTTTGTGGTGACCGCAGTCAGACGTCTGATCCAGTGATTGAAGCAACATGTAAGTGTGTTTATAGCGTGTTTTGTGTGTGCATTTGTGCTGTGCCTATCTTGTAAAGTTACTAAATGGCATGTGAAGTCTGCTGCTGCTGGATACTGTAAACTTGCACTGCGTTCATGAGAACAGTTGTAATATTTATGCAATATTCTGCTTAAACGGAAAATGAATTGGTATTAATTGCTGAGCCTTCTAGAATTCATTTGTCTGTGATTTTATTTAGAAAATGTGTGCCCTTTCTGGGCTTTCAAATTAAAACTCAAGTGATGGGTCCCCACATCCAGGGCGATGCCACTTAACAGTAGCCAGCTGCAGTCCCCACAGAGCAGGGACGTTAACTGAGGTGATGAGAAGATCCGATCTGGAAAGTAAATAAGTTTGAGGGAGCAAGAAACCTCCAGATAATCTAAACATATTCAACAAACTCAGACAATTAAACACCTATACATTCCTTAGTTGTATAGTATTTTGGTTCCCTCAGGTTTAGACAAAATGTTTTTGCATTAAAAATGGATATTAGTTTAATTTGGCATTTTTATGCCTCTCTTTTTCTGAGAACATCCATGTTCAAGACTGAGAACCTATGTATACATAGGCCAGATCCCGCAAAAAAGATATTTCTAAACATATTCCATATTTTTTTGTGGGTGGTTTGGGGTTTTTTTTCTGACACATGTTTTTTGTGGTTAAACCTAATCAAATAAAATGATATGAGAACGATTATAATTATAGGGGAGTTTACCAGTAAAATAGGAACAAAGAAATATAATGAAACAGAGATCAAAATAAACTTTCATATCCCCTATATACCTTAAGCAAAATTACCCTGGCATTTACGTGCTGGAATACCACAGGCTCATAAATGTGACCGTATTTCCAGGGCAGTCCTGAAACAGAAGGATGAAAGGTCCTGTCCTGAGCCTGAAAGCCTTGAGGCGTCATCAAGATATAAATAGACAAAAATCTGACCAGTCACATAGCAAACTGTTTAGTAAACTTTGGTAAAGTTTTGACACTACTATGGCAGTTTTCACTATTAACGTGCATTGATGCTAGAGATGTGGTTGGCATGGGGGAAGCAGCCATGATGTTACGGTATGTGAATCACTTTCATCACTGAGGAGATGAGCAGCGATGACTTTCTCTTGCCCAACTACCAAATGCACAGCACTGAGGTGGTGGCAGAACATGCAGCATGTGTCTTCTAACCATGGTTGGAAATCTGTGCATTCAGCCGAGGGCCGACCCATCTCCTTACCTTTCCCTAGTTGTGTCCTTGTTTTCAGCTGTTGCATTGTCTGTCTCAACTGGACTGTAGGTTCTGATGAGCAGGGACCTGTCTTTTTACATGTTTCTATGCAGCACTGCATACGCCTTGTGCTATATAAATGATCAATAGGAGTAGGCGAGCTAGGAAGTGGCCCAGGGCAGCAGACCTCCATGTACGGCACGGCACACCTGGCCTGCCACCTCCTGCCCCTTGTGCTGAGCCGTGCAGCGCTGCCACTCCCCGCTACATCTGATTCTGGCAGTGGGGTCAGCTCAGCAGCAGCAGCCCGAAGCAGGCGATGTGCTTTGGCAGATATAGCCTGCTGCTTCTGACGCCCCAAAGTTGTGTAAGAGCGTTCGGAAGCGGCAGGTCTTGTGTGCCGAAGAACATGGCCTGCCGCAGCCATTAAGCCACCTCTGACCCTCCTGCCAGAATCAGAGGCAATGGGGGGTGATGGCATGGCTCAGCACGGGGAGGGGTGGTAGGTGGTAGGCGGGGGAGAGGGAGGGTGGCACGGCCAAGGCAGCTGAAGCCCTTGGGCCATCCCCGATTCAGCCAGTTCTGGAAGCAGCACCATTCTTTTCCCTATTTGGCAACAATTTAACCTAAGATAACAAGATCGTTCTTTCAGAAATTTTTTTAATCCCTTTGCTAACTCAGACAATAGTTTTTTATTGCAGGGTATCCAGAAGGTTTACACACTGCAGAGCTTGTTTCAGTGAGAACATGTAACACATTTAAGACTGATAACAAAATTTTTTCACTCAACACGTAATCAAACTTTGTAATTGGTTACCGGAGGGTGTAGTAAAAGCTCTTGGTGTTGGTGGGTTTAAAAAGGATTTGAACAATTTCCTGGAGGAATAGGCCATAAACCATTATTAAAGTGGACCCGGGAAATCCACTGCTTGTCCCAATACAAGCATTGTGGAACCCGCGTGTCTTTTTGGAGATCTGCTAAGTACTTGTGACCTGGACTGGCCACTGTTGGAAACAGGATACTGGGGATGATCGACCTTGATCTCACCCAGAGGGAGGAGTAGCCTTGGGATTGACGCCACCTGAGGCTGGAGGGAATGGGGTTTCTAGTCCCACAGGTGCTCTTTGTGGCGTTGGGCAAGCCACTTAACCCTGTGTTGCCTCAGGAACATAACATAGATTGTGAGCCCTTCGGAGACGAGGGAAATATATACTATACCTGAATGTACACTGCTTTGACCCAGTGAAAAGTGTGTATATAAGCATTGCTAAATAAATAAATATATATATATTATCTTCTTATGAAACATGCAGCTTTTCCATATGCAATTTGTATTACTAGCAGCCGTCTTAAGAAACCCATAGGAGCGCTCTTAGCTGATGAAACAGAAATCAAAGTCTCTACCATTTTTTATTCTACATAGAAATGACATTCCAACATATATACACCAGTACGCGGGTTAATAACTTCCATGATAATACAAATCCAAATGTCATACAGGTCATTACAGAAATCACACAGTACATTAGTTGCTGTGTTGATTGGGCACATCCAGGTACACGCCCCGATCTCCTTTCCCCCTCTGTGGCCCCCCCCCCACCCCCCACTAATCAAGACCCTGCACAGGATGAGACAGATCACAAGTAAACAAGCAATTTAGAACAAAGCAAACCTTCAGATAGATATGTGTTTCTTTACATTCCATGGCTGTGACTAGGAGAGGGACAGCACATAAATAAACATGCAGTATAAATTGTATAGTCACAATCCTTTGTTCTATTCATGTATTATCCAATCTCCAGGAACAAGCAGTAATGCATTCTTCAGAAATGGATATCATTGGTACCAACGGAGCCCAAGTGGGAATGCTCCCCAGCGTTCTTTATGAAAACCTTTGGGAGCACCCCACTGCGCCTTCACATCTGCCATCCGACCTTCTCAACTCCTCTTCTCAGTTCTTTGATTTCCGTGGAGCCAGCAAGGAAGCACCTTTTCTATCACCTTCGAAAAATGGTAATCATTTTGGTTCGGTCTGTGCTCTGCCTTTCCATCGATACCCGGAACTTTCCAGATACCGGCCCCAATATTAATTGTTCCTTTTCTTTTCATTTTTTTCTTTTCTGTTCAGGCGGTTCACCGCCACTTTAGGCCTCCGTCTAAATTTTTTCCATTTTTTCCATTTGTCACCATAGACAAATATATCAGTGGCTTATTATTTTATTAAGATTTTAACCAAAATTCATACACAATGTACAGGGTGGCCCAAAAATAGTGAGAACATCTCGTAAATTAAAAGCTTAAGTAGTTTACTTATTTACCTTTTTTAGCTTTATTTCGACCATTTCCGGTCGCCATCTTTTTTTTCTTTTTTTTTAAATTTGTCAATCGTTTACATCTGTCTTTTTGAATTGTTAAATAACTTATATGCTACAAGATGTTCTCACTTTTTTGGGCCACCCTGTATAAACAAAAAGCATAACCTGCTACCATTAGAAATAAGGAAAATCTGCAAAAAGATAAATAAATAAACTCAAAAGCAAGCGATGCTCTAGCCCCCATCATGGGAGAGAAGCAGAAGAGAACAAATGTATTAATACCTTTAACTATCCCAGTCAATATCAGAATGAGAGTCAACAGTATACACCAATCCCCAAGTACTCATACAAACCACTGATTTGTCCTGAAGAAAATTTTCCAAATGGGAAACATTTGTGAAAACAAACTTATTACCTGCATAGGTAACCACACACTTACAGGGGAAACAGAGATAGAACGTGGCTCTAATAGCCAAGACTTTAGACCGCAACTGCAAGAAAGCCTACCTACAGAATTGCATAGGGCTGGCAACATCAGGAAACATGCTTATAGGTTGGCCACAAAAGTGAAGAGACTTTTTAGAAAAGTATTATTTCAAGACAGCAATCCTATCAGCCTCCCATCCAAAAGTGACCAGCAAAGTCACCCACAATGTCCTGAGAGGTCTCAAGAAATGCGATCAACTCAAGGCTGTCCAGAGAGGCAATGGAATCCAACCCCTCTTCTTCGGGCTCTTCTACCGAATCATCTTGGAAACAAATAATTAACTTAGAAATAACTAGGCCATCAACATTAATGAACAACAAAATTTCTTTTCCGAGAGCATGGAAGATACTCTCCTAGCTCAGAAAGGTGAGGCCTCTCTGAGCATGAGCTAGCCAGCCCAACCCACCGGCCCGCCCCTAGCCAGCCAGATCTTTCTCTTCTGCCTTTCCCACAAGACTGATATCTCTACTCTCCCAAGAAACCTCATCATACAAAGAAATAAATGAACAGAAGGGAGTGGAGGAATAGCCTAGTGGTTCAAGCAGCAATCTGGCACTCAGAGACCCACAGTTAAGCTCTCCCCTAGCACTCCTAATGGCTTTGGGCAAGTCACTTAACCCTCCATTGCCTCAGGTATAATTTCCAGGCTTTAAAAAATGCAGCCAATGTTCCCGGAAGATGAGCTACTCCGCACAAGTTGCCTCTGCTGCCTGGGAAAAGACCATAAAGTAGAGGACTGCTCTGCCTGCCAACGGATGTTCCCCCGGATACGAAAATCCAGGGACATGCCCTCCTGGACGTCTTAGAAACAAAGAAATATGACAGAAAAAGACCACATGGCCTATCTAGTCTGTCCTTCCATATCAACAACTATAACAGTCCCCTTTTTTTCCTTTAGAGATCCTCTGTGTTTGTCCCATGCTTTTTTGAATTCAGTTACTGACCTCATCTCTACCACCTCCACTGGCAAACTATTCCACGGATCCACCACTCTTTCCGTAAAGAAAAATTTCTGCAAATCACTCCTGAATCTATCCCCCTTCATATGCTTTATAATGAAGACCACTAACCATTTTAGTAGCCACCCTCTGCACCGACTCCATCCTGTTCACATCCTTTTGAAGGTGTGGTCTCCCGAATTGCACACTATACTCCAAATGAGGTCGCACCAAAGACTTATACAGAGGCATTATCACCTCCTTTTTTCTGCTAGCCATTCCTCTCCGTATGCACCCAAGCATCCTTCTAGCTTTTGCCGTCGCCTTTTCTACCTGTTTAGCTACTTTAAGATCATCAGACACAACCACGCCCAGGTCCTGCTCTTCTTTAGTGAACAAAAGTACTTCACCCCCTATACTATATTGCTCCCTTGGATTGCTGCAGCCCAAATGCTGGGGAGCTCCAATAACACAGAGGTCCCCAACGCCGCACCTCCTCCTGACTCAGCGAGGGATGCTCCTCCACTAGATTCTGCTCCTTCGGGGAACACCCCCGATGCTGCTACTGTCCGGAACTCTCCTGTTGCCGACTTTCTTCCTCAGGACTTCGGCCGCCCCGCCATGGGGGCCTTCTCCATGCGGACCCCCGGCCATGCTCCTCCACCAAGCCTCAGCTCCTCTTCCGGCCATGCTGCTCTGCTTTCCAGGTCAGGCCCCTCCCCTCCAGCCACGACACCAACTGCCAGGAGCAGAGAACCTGCTTCAGTGCCAATGCAGACGACATCATCGTCTCAGACCCGCCTCATCATCTTCTAATGCAGAAGCCATGCCTCCAGCCCCGATTGGGCCCAACGAAGGTGACACACCCACAGGCATTGCAGTTCCTCCAGCAGCCCCGATGCTCGGTGCAGACACTCTCAACGCACCTGAAGCAGACACAGGAAAGGCAGCTGGAGGCAGGATATGGGTGCAGGAAGTCATAGGAGGAGGCAGCACAGCACCCTTCCCCCAGACCCCTCGACCAGATCCAGGAGGAAGAAAACCCCATGCCAGTACCCAGCACAGAAGCCTATTCGGCTAAGTTCCTCCAGCTGGTCTCTCTCCTCCTTCAAGAGTGGCCCAAGACTGAAATAGTGCCTGCTCCTGCACCACCCGCACAACCACAGGTGCACCCCAGTGCAACAGAAACATGGATTCCTGCCCCCGTCTCCACATCAGCCCTCATTGGCCAGTGGGGGCGAAGAGACAACACCACCAGAAAACCCAGAAGCAGGGGACTCCCTCACCACATCCTCTACGCAGGACCAGGCCATGGAGAGCCCCCCCACACACAGCCAGAGGTCATCACCTACCCAAACATTTTGCGCAGGATTGCATCTGCCCTGGCGCTCAGCACCAGGGATACCCCACACCTGAGGGGCGAAGTACAAGCAGCACTAAAGTTCCTCAAGGCACCTAAGTCTCTCACCTCCCTGCCCGTCCACCAACTACTGTGGGAGGACCTAGCCTAGACTCTGGCAGAGCCCAGCACACAACCCATCCTGCTCACACAAACTGGACAATAAGTACCAGGTCCAGCCAACCCCAGGATTCGAGAAGACTCGGCTGCTGCACCTCTCTATTGTAATCGAGTCTGCCTTGAAAAGACACAAGTCCTCCAGGAACACCCACCTGCCAGGCCGTGACATCAGGTTGCTGGACTATGTAGGCAAGAGGGCATTACAAGGAGCTATGCTGAGTGCCAGAATTTCCTCCCACCAGTTACAACATGCACTATACCAAGATGTGCTTCTTCAGGCTGTCAAAGACAGCCTCGCAGGAACCACGGTGCCAGCAAGCACTACCACTGCCCTGGCTGACCTGGGAGAATGCACCAAGCACCAGGTCAGAGGAGCCCCCCCATGCCGTTCATCTTGAGAACATTACAGCGGATCATTCACGACAAGGCAGATTCCATCCTTATCGCCCCACACTGGCCTAGGCACATATGGTTTCCGCTTCTCCGCTGCTTAGCCCTTGAGCCCCCCATATGCCTACACCAGCGCCCAGATCTCATCATGCAGGATGGAAGGGCGACCCTGCACCCCAACCTTCCAGCCCTTACGCTGATGGCTTGGTGGCTGAGGGGGTAACCCAGGCATCCCTAAATCTGCCCGCAAAAGGTACAAGAAGTCGTGCTGTCAGCCAGACGTCCATCAACCAGAAAGTCCTATGGCTTAAAATGGAAACGCTTTAGAATCTGGTGTGCGGCTCGGCAGCTGAACCCTTTCACCTGCCCAGTGGCTCAGATCCTGCAATACCCCACCTCACTCTTAGACAGTGGGTTGAAGACGCAGTCCATACGGGTGCACCTATCGGCGATCGCCACCTTCCATGACCATGCCAAGGGTGGCTCCATTGCCATGCTCCATAAGAACATAAGATATGCCATACTGGGTCAGACCAAGGTCTATCAAGGCCAGTATCCTGTTTCCAACAGTGGCTAGTCTAGGTCATAAGTACCTAGCAGTCTCCCCAAAAGACACAGGTTCCTTAATGCTTGTATTAAGTCAAGCAGTGAAATCCCATGTCCCTTTTAATAATGATTTATGGACCTTTCCTCCAGGAACTTGTCCAAACCTTTTTTAAACCCAGCTACACTAACCGCTTTTACTACGGTAACAAATTCCAGAGTTTGATTACACGTTGAGTGAAAAAATATTTTCTCTTATTAGTTTTAAATAGGTTATCCTGTAGCTTCATTGCATGTCCCCTAGTCTTTCTATATTCTGATGCTGTAAACAGTCGATCTACATTTACCCATTCCATTCCATTCATTAATTTATAGACGACATATCTCACCTCAGCCGTCTCTTTTCCAGGTTTAAGAGCCCTAACCTTTTTAGCCTCTCTTCATAGGAGTATCCTTCCATCCCCTTTTTCCATTTTGGTGGCTCTTCTCTGTACCTTTTCTAATAACGCTTCAGCTGGTCTTGCACTTCATGAGGGGCCTAGGAAACCTGCGACCTGAACCCGACCCCCTGTGCCCCCCTGGGATCTCAATATCATCCTCAACCAGCTGATGGCTGAGCCCTTCGAGACACTGCACACGGCAGACATAAAATATATGGCCTGGAAAACTTTCTCCCTGGTGGCCATCACCTCTGCCAGGAGGATCAGCGAGCTGCAGGTGCTGGTGGCACATGCGCCTTATACGCAGTTATGCCAGGACCAGGTCACCCTCCAAATGCACCCCAAGTTCCTCCCTAACTGGACAGCAGCCACAGAATCTGTCCAAGGACTCTGCTTAGCTCCCTTGCTCTCACTTACTTGGATCCGAGGAAGTTGGTGTTGTCCGCACATTTTCTATGCACTATGCAACTTTACACAATGTTGTTGTTTGCACAAGGTTCAAGTTGTTGCTGTTCTTGTAAAATGTTGTGTTGTGTTGTGTTGATAACTATGCTGTCGTCACACTGTAAAAGCACCAGCTCGGTGGTTGTGACACCAGCACTCGCCTTTACCTTGCACTATACCATGTCACAGTCTGTTCCATGCGCAATAAAGCCACTTAAGGAAATCAAGGCTTTCTTCCTTCCATTCAAATTTCTGATGACCCTAACCCTTCCACTGCAGCACATGCAGGTAGCGGGGGGAGGCACCAGGTGTGGCTGACTCATCCTGCTTGTCCTTGGAGAAAGCAGGGTTATTTACCTGTAACAAGAGTTCTCCGAGGACAGCAGGATATGTCAGTCACACATACACACCCACCTCCCCTGGAAGGGGTCGGCTCCGCAGCCACACGCCCACCGCCTAGCAGTGATATCTCAGCGTGGGATGTACTGGCAGGCTAGGGGCAGGCCGGTGGGTTGGGCTGGCTAGCTCATGCGGAGAGTATCTTCTGTGTACGGCGCCATCGGATGACGTCACCAGGTGTGGCTGACTTATCCTGCTGTCCTCGGAGAACCCTCGTTACAGGTAAGTAACCCCGCTGACTGCTCCTCCCTCCTGTGATCAACCTTGGAGGTAAAAGCTTAGTTTTCCCATGGGATGTGGCCGCGGGTGTGTGACTGCTGGCAGGGTTTGACCAAAGGGCACGTTCTGCCCTTTTGGAGCCCCTTCGGTACATGAAGAAGCACCAGAAGAAGTTCTGAATTGTTATGGGTAAGCAGAAGGTGAAGAACAAGGCATTGGAAGGTGCTGGAGGAGCAGGCCCAGTCAAGGGGCCTATGGACCTCCATGTGCAACCTGATGCTTTACCTCTTTCTACAATCGTAATACTCTGGATATTGAAACCTCCATGAGTTCCTGTTGCACTATACCTCCACCCCAGCCGCCTTCTATGATAGGCTTGTCTGCTCCAGATGCTAGTAGTGGTTCTAAGAGAGCCGCCTCTTTTCCGCCTGCAAGCGAGCCCTCTCCACGATCCACTCCCTCTCGGGCCCCCTGGCTAGTGTTTGGTACCCCAAGGCAGTTTCTGTTACGTCACCATCTTCAAGTTTGGTTGTGCCATTGAACACCTCCACTGAGGTTTCCTTGAGGGATGTTTGGGGTAACCTGTCAAGAGTGGAATTTAAGAAATGTTCCAAATTCTCCGGCACTATGTCAGTCACTGATTCTCATGACTGGTGTCTAAAATGTTTGGGCCCGGACCATATACCAAACAAGTGTTCTTTGTATAAACAAATGACCAAATGAGGCCTAAAGAACAGGGCCAAACAGTATGACTCATTGTTTGCCCCAGACTCTATTTCAGTGGCTTTGGCACTGTCGATGATGTCAGCATTTTCATTTGGTTCCCAGGTCTCCAAAAAGTCCAAACATAAATTAAAGACTACGTCCTCTGCATCGAAATCCAAGACTGAGCATCGAGGTAAGTCTCTTCATTCATGAGATGCCCCGAAAGGGGCATCCAGTGCTGACCAGCGAGCCGAACAGCCCTGGTGGGAGGTGAAACACGCTAAAGCCACACAGGGGCTCCAGGACGCTCCTGAGGTATCAACTTCAGGAGAGGTACTGGCAACATACTCTGGGACGGTGGCACATAGCCCTGTACTCAAATCCACCCAGGCATCGGTGTCCTCCATCGATCAGCATTTCTTAGCCATCAAGAGTACTTTGGCAGCATTCCTGGCTGCTACTGTTCCAAAGGCATCAACAGTCACAGCTAGTCAGGCACAGACTTCCAACTCTACGCAGGTGCCTCTGCCTCAGATACCAGCCCTGGAACAGGTATCGGCAGGCTCACTCCCTCTGATTCCTTTGCTGGAATCTATATCGGTGGGACCCCTACCTCTAATTCCTCCATTGGAATCAGTAACCACCATCAGTACCCAGCCGGTTGCTAGATCAAGTACCACATGACCCTGGACATTGACATCGGCATCGGCTCGAGATGGTGAAACGTCGAAGTCCTTTCTGAATCAGAGTCATCTTCGCTGCTTCTAGGCACGAATGCTTGCTTCTAGGATTACTTCCTACACCCTCTACATGGGCATGTACCTCAAGGATATCTCAAGGGATCTAGGAAACTTTGCTCCTGATAACTGCGATGCTTACATGACTATAGTCAAGCAAGTTCAAAATACTTCAAAGTTCCTGACCAGGTTTGCCTTAGATACCTTTGAATCCACTAGCAGAGCTACTGCAATCTGCATAGGAGCTCGTAGGATGGCCTTGCTTCAAGCATTCAACCTTGAGCACTGAGTTCAAGATAAATTAGCCAATATTCCTTGTTCCTGGGCAAAACCTGTTTCGTAAGGGTTAGACAGAAAACGCAGGAGAGCTTGTGGTAGATGATCTCACTCTCAAATGTCTCTCAGGAAAGAATTCAGATCTCTCTTAGAGGAAGGCGACTTCCAAGAAGTTTTTCTATACCAAGAAGAGGAGCTATTACTCTTCTTACAAACCCTCTGCTACTTAACAGCTCCAGCAGCAAAGAACTAAGGGTCCACGTCAGCCTAAAAAGGCCAAGGGCCCAACCCCAACCAGCTGCTCAGCCCCAGCCAGCACCTGGTTTTTGACTCCTTCCTAGAGAGCATAACTACTCTGCTTCTGTGAAGACCCCATTCTCTTCACATAGCAGACAGGCTTTGTGCTTATGCCCACAAATGGCATCTCATTACTTCAGAGAAGTGAACTCTGAACATCGACCATAGGGGCTATCTACCTCACTTTTAGAGCTTACCCACAACCACCTCCACAAAAGATTGGTCTGCAAAGTATCCTTAGAGGTGGTCACCCTATTAGCCCAATGGGCAATTGAAGGAATTCCGCCTGCCCAAGAAAGCACTGTCTTCTACTCTCCTTACTTTCTCATCCCCAAGAAAACAGGAGGGTTCAGACCTATTCTAGATCTGAGGGATCTCAACAAATTCCTCCTTCGGGAAAAGTTCAAGATGATTTTCCTCTGCACTCCTCTGCCATACCTTCAGAGGTGGTACTGGCTATGTTCTCAAGATCTCAAGGAGTCTTACACCCTTTTGCTGATTCACCCCACCACAGACAGTATCTGCACTTTTCAATTCAGCAGATCCACTACCAGTATCAGGTGCTGCCTTTCAGGCTAGCTTCCGCACCAAAAACAGCAGTGGTCACAGCATAGCTACGTACTTTGGGGGTCTTTGTCTTCCCCTACTTAGATGACTAGCTGATAAGGGGAGAATCCGCAGAAGTCATAAATCAGTTGCTTTCTTGCACCATCATGGTGCTTCAAAGTCCAGGCTTTGTACTAAACTTTCCAAAGCCTCACCTGGTTCCATCCCAGCAACTCGAGTTCATCGGAGTATTTTTAGACACTCGTCAGGGCCAAGCTTTCCTTCCTCAGGATCGCTCTGCTCATCTCGTCGAGCTGGCCCTCATAAAACAATTTCAAACTGCTTTGACATCTCCAGACATTCTGCATCTTCGGGGACATATGGCCTCTTTGGACCACGTTGTCCCATATGCTCACCTGTACATGAGACGAGCACAATGGATTCTTTCTTGCCAGTGGACTCAGGTGACCGGGCATCTCTCAGACCAGATTTCCATCACTCCTCCTCTTGTCAGCTCCTTTCACTGATGGTGCTCTCCCCAAAATCTTCTCAGAGGGCCACCTTTTCAGATGCCTCCACCTCAGTGCACCCTAACGATGGATGCTTCGAAGCTAGGATGGGGACCACATCTATACAGTGGACAGAGCAGGAATCTCAAATGCAGATCTATCTCCCAGAGCTTCTTGCTCTCACGAATGCCCTTCAGGTTTTTCATAAGAACATAAGATATGCCATACTGGGTCAGACCAAGGTCCATCAAGTCCAGTATCCTGTTTCCAACAGTGGCCAATCGAGGTCATAATTACCTCGCAGTTTCTCCAAAAGACATAGATTTCACAATGCTTGTATTGGGTCAAGCAGTGATATCCTGGGTCCCTTTTAATAATGGTTTATGGACCTTTCCTCCAGGAACTTGTCCAAACCTTTTTTAAACCCAGCTGCACTGAAAGCTTTTACTACATCCTCCGGTAACAAATTTCAGAGTTTGTTTACACATTGAGTGAAAAAATATTTTTTCTTATTAGTCTTAAATAGTTTACCCTGTAAACTATTTCAAACCCAACTTTCGGGCAAAAATGTCTTAGTTCAGACAACCAAATGGCCATGTTCTATGTAAACAAGCAAGGAGAAATAGGTTCTTATCCCCCCTGCCAAGAAGCCCTTTGCCTCTGGTCCTTCGCCATTGCACACCGCATGCACCTCCCAGCAGTGTATCTCACAGCAAACTCAATGTCCTCATGGACGGACTTGGCCGTATCCTATGTCCACACGAGTGGGCTCTGGATCAGGACACATTATCTTGGATCTTCAACATGTGGGGGACCCCGCGCGTCTTCTGTTTTTTGCTCAAAGATTCCTTCCCGACATAGTCTGGCAGCGGATGTCTTTCTCCTTTTTTGGGCACAGGCCTGCTATATGCATTTCCGCCAACCTCCCTGATACTCAAGGCTCTGTTCAAACTGCAGGCTGACAGGGGCTCCATGATTCTAATAGCCCCTTATTTGCCCCGTCAGCTGTGGTTTCCTTTACTGCTTCATCTAGCATAGTCTCCACCAATGTTCCCTCTAATTTTCTGTAGGCTGTGTGCGCATAAAATATCAGCTGTGCAGCTTTTGAAGGAAGGTTAAATTTTGTGCGCCACATAACGACACTCGGAGTTATATACTTTAAAATTTGACTACATGTCAGAATACAGTATGTACACCACATTGAATGCACTAGAAAATATTGTAGAACTTGTGAAAACCGTAAATACACAACAACTTTTAAATTTTAAGATGTCTGTGTTGTTTTCTATAAGAATCAGAACCGTAATTTTTGTGCGCTGTGTTGTAAAGTATGTGCGCTCACTCGGCGAGGTGTGTGCGCGCGCACACGTGCACAGCTTAGAGGGAACAGTGGTCTCCACCCCTCAATTTGGGTCATGCTCCCAACCTCCTCTCTCAAGATCAGGGGCAACTCCTCCACCCCAATCCATAAGTTCTCCGTCTCATGTCGTGGCTGCTGAAGCCAGGATTGTTGACCTTGACCTCCCTCTATCGATCAGGGACATCTTGGTTGTTTCTCACAAGCCATCTACTAGACATTCTTATGCCTTCAAATGGTGACAGTTCACCCACAGCAGATTAACCCTTCTAATTGTCCAATGGAGCATCTATTACAGTATCTTCTCCACTTGTCTTCCACAGGACTTAAGACTAACTCTGTTAGAGGTCATCTCAGTGCCATTTCAGTCTCTCACAGGCCACTGGATAGGCTTCCCATTTCCTCACACCCTTTGGTGCAACGATTCATGTGGGCTCTTCTTTTTTCCAAGCCACCGAACAAACCACCACCGGTGGCTTGGGACCTCAGTATGGTCCTAGCACAACTTCTAAAAGCCCCATTTGAGCCTCTGACTACCACTTCTCTGAAGCTCTTACATTGGAAGGTCATCTTGCTCATTGCCCTCACCTCAGCTCATCACATCAGCGAACTACAAGCTTTGGTAGCAGATCCCCCCCTACACTCTATTCCACCATGACAAGGTGGTTCTTTGTACCCATCTGCATTTCCTTCCAAAAGTAGTCTCCACTTTTCATCTCAACCAATCTGTGATGCTACCAGTCTTCTTTCCCTGAACTCATGTCTCGAGAACTGAGGCAGAATTGTATAATTGGGATTGCAAGCACACTCTGACTTCCTACTTGGACAGGACCAAGGCTTTTAGGAAACCTTTCAATTTATTTCCTTGATCCAAGCCACTTAAGTCTTCTGGTGTCAAAACGCACCCTATCCAGTTGGATTGCGGACTGCATTTCTTTTGCCTATGCTCAAGCGGGACTCTCTCTCGAGGGTCACGTTGCTGCTTACATTGAGGTCCATGGCAGCCTCAGTCACCAACCTCCATTCTCTTTTCCGTAGCGGAGATCTGGCAGGCAGCTACTTGTTCCTCTATTCACACCTTCACTGCTCACTACTGCCTTGACAGGGACTCCCATCGGGACGTTGTCTTTGGCCAGACTGATCTTCAGAATCTTTTTGTGACTTAATCCCAACTCCTACCATTACACTTCTTTGACACGAGACTCCTTGCTCCATGTTCTTGTTTACTGCACTAGAGTCCACTGTGGCCACTTGTGTCCATACTTTCTTGGCTCCATTCCTTAGCCTAAAAGATGCCTTTTCCGTCTAGTGCCTGGGAACAAGTTAGTCCCCCATGTGAAGACTGCATTCCTGCTTGTTCCTGTTGATAGTGTAGTTATTTACCTGTAACAGGTGATCTCCGCGAACAACAGGAATCAGTCTTCACAATATACCCTCCTCCCTAGGAGTTGTTGGGTATTTTTATTCTCAGCTACAAACTCAACTGAGGAGAAGAGTTGGGAAGGCAGACGTGCAGGCACAGTAGAGTGCTCCCTAAAGCTTTCCTATTGGATGCTAGGGAGCGTTCTCACGTGGGCTCCATCGGTACTGACAATACCGATATGTGAAGACTGGTTCCTGCTGTTCCTGAAGATCACCTGTTACAGATGAGTAACTACGCTTTATTTCTTTTCAATTAATAGTCTGTTTGTTTTAGTTGTTACCAGCTAGGGGTTTGTTTTGTGGATCAGCAGGCTATAAATAGCTATCAATAAATAAAATAAATATCTATGTGATATGATGGTATTTCCTTCCTTTTTGACAGATCCCAATCAACCAGGCACTTTGAATTCGGTAGTGGTGGGAACTAACAGCATGTTCCTTAACTGGAATGAACCTGAAAACATGATCGGAGGAGAGTATTTTTTAAATATTACCTATAGCCCCCCATCAGGAGCTTCTTTGCCCCTCAGTAAGACTTCTTCTGCCAACCTGACAAATCTTATATCTGGAACAAATTACACAGTAACAGTGGTGATTGTTGGGGCTCGCGAATATCAGAGTTCACCTGTGAGCTGGTCTTATTACACAAGTAAGTGATTTCTATATGTTATGATTCAGTTTCTTCTCCTTTAAATGTAGTTCATTAAATCCCTGTTCTGTGTTAGCACATCAAGAACTCAACAATCACATGTAGGTGAAAACCTGACACAGGAATGGTTAAATAGTGAACATAGACTTAGACAAGAGATGAATAATAGCATGGACTGTGGATTACGTACCGAGAGAGTTTTATAGCAAGCACAGAGCTCCCCCTCCCTGATAAATGAAGATTCTGTAGCAGAGAACAGGATGCCATCTCGTGGCTTGGTGCTGCGTGCTTATGTCAGAGGGTACGTAGAAATAAGGGTTGACTAAGAAGCTCTTTTACTAAACTGTGTTAGGTTTTGGTGCTTAATTTTAGCACTCCATGTGTATCATTATATATTAGGTACAAAGCCTCTGTGGGAACTGTTGGAGACATGGCCAGCTTGTTCCAGCAGTTAGTCGGGATACATCCCCTGTCATCTGGTGCAACTAGCGTCACCTATTGAGGAGGTGTTAAGTGCACATGCCCTAACTGCACCATTGACATCGTGCAGTATGTTCCCCCGCGCTAAGGGCAATGTGTTCTCCACTCCCATACTGTGCCTGTTTGCCCCACCCCAATGTACGATTCAGTTAGCACAGGAATTAGTGCAGGGTAACCCTCAATTTCCAGGAACAAGCAGGAATGTAGTCTTCACTTATGGATGACGTTGGTACATATGGGAACACCCCCAGCGTCCAATAGGAAAGCTTTTGGGAGCATCCCACTGCACCTGTGTAGCTGCTTTCCCACTCATCCTCTTCAGTGCTTTGTTTTGCGTGGAGCCGACAGGGAGCAAATCCTGTCACCACACAAAATTCCTGTTTTTCATATTTTTGTAGTTCACGTCTGCCTTCCCGTTGACACTGGTACTGACCTCCGTTGGTACTTTCTTTCTTTCTGTCTTCTTTTTTCTTTAAACAAAAAAAGAACAATTTTGAAGGAAATAATTTTCTTTTCTTCAGGCGCTCCGACGCCATCTTAGGCCTAGGCTTTTCCATTCTGTCACAATGGAAAAACCATCTAGTGGTTTTAAGAAGTGTTCCAAGTGTGGCGGTACCATTTCAGCCACAGATGGGTGTCTAAAATGTTTAGGGCCTGATCATCAGCCATCAGAATGTCCTTTCTGTAAAAAGATTATGAAGAGAGGCCTACAAACAATGTTCCCTCTAATTTTATGTAGGCTGTGTGCGCATAAAATATCAGCTGTGCAGGTTTTGAAGGAAGGTTCAATTTTTGTGTGCCACATATCGACACTCAGAGTTATATACTTTAAAATTTGACTACACGTCAGAATACAGTATGTACACCACATTGATTGCACTAGAAAATATTGTAGAACTTGTGAAAACCATAAATACACAACAACTTTTCGATTTTAAGAACGTCTGTGTTGTTTTCTATCAGAATCAGAACCGTAATTTTTGTGCGCTCTGTTGTAAAGTATGTGCGCTCACTCGGTGAGGTGTGTGCGCGCGCACACGCGCACAGCTTAGAGGGAATAGTGCCTACAAAATCGAGCTGCAAAGTTGGGCACCCTCTTCGCTTCCGACGCCATCTCTTTAGCATCAACATTATCGAGACCTTCATCTTCTTCACAAGGATCTCCAGTATCGAAACCTAAGTCTTCATCAAAGGCTGGCCACCCCTCCCCCCCAAGGGTAGATCTCCTTCTAAGCATCGAGTGCCTCGGGCGTTGCCCTGGAGGGGGGGACACACCGGTGAAACAACCCCAGCGGGAGCACCTTCCCTCCATTGTCTTAGTGGGTACCCAGGATGCTCCCGTTGTCTCCACTTCCGAAGAGCTTCTAGTGCCATGCTCAGGGATCGTGGCCCGCAATTCCGGTACCAATGCCCAAGCATCAGCAAGCTCCATGGATTAATGTATCCTTGTCATTGATAGGAGCTTAGCAGCCTTACTGGCTACCTTGTTTCCAGTAAAACCTTTACAGTCGGTACCGCAGGCGCTTATACCGGTTTTGCTACGGATACAGCCTGCATCGACTTTTTTACCACTTTCCACGCTACCACCCATGCCGGCCCTCAAATCCATTTCCGGTACAGAGGTTCTGACTACACAGATTCCAGGTACCAGTTTTGACCGGTACCGAGTTCGTACAGAGTGGGAACACCCTGCCCAACGATACTTCGAGTCTTCAGATTCCGATTCCTGGGACGATGAATCAACCGATACTTGAGACATGCAAACTCTCCTGGAGGGCCCATCTCCATCCCCACAATGCTGCATGTCCCCACCAGAGGACATGTCTTTCCAAGACTTTATTTGCGTCGTTGCTAGCGGCCTGTCCATAACAGTGACATTAGAGAAAGAGTCTAGGGCCGAAGAATTGGAAATTCTTCAATACCCAACAGCCCCAAAAGAGACAGCTATGCTCCCTATCCATCAGATACTTCACAACCTCATGCTTCGTATATGGGAGACACCTCTGACTATTTCTACCCCTTCTCCCCCGGCTTGATACTGTGTACCAGGTACTGGAGTGTCCTGGTTTTCAAAAGACACAATTGCCACTCCATTCTATGGAAGTGTAATCGGCAATGTGTCAAATCAAGAGCACGAAAACACATTCCTCAAACCTCCGAGTAGGGAATCGAGAACCCTCGACGCTTTTGGTTGATGACATTTTCAGGTCTCCATGCTATCGACCAGAATTAGTTCCTACATGCAACATGGGTATGTTCCTCAGAGAGGTGGCTAAAGATTTGGAGTTAATGGCTCCTCTTCTCCCTGATGACAAGAGGGCGGATTATCTCACCCTTGTGAAGCATGCTCAGAATATTTAAAAATTTGTTAACAGGGCAACGTTTGATTGTGCTGAATGCATCAGCAGAACTTCATCTATCTGCATCGGTGCACACAGGATTGCTTGGCTCCAAACATCGGATCTTGAACAATGGGTTCATGATAAGCTTGGTAATATCCCTTGCACCAGTGAAAACCTCTTTAGCAAGGATTGGCAAGACAAGGCCGCTCAGTTGGAGTCTGCGAACACTACCTTAAATAGGTTCTCTAGATCTACTGCCAACCCAGCTAAGAAAGCAGCAAAGAAAGCTTTCTTCAGTAAAAAGAAGTATTATCCTTCGTATACCCCTGCTGTTCAATGCAACATCATGCTTCTCAGAAGGGGCAACCATCCCCAAAACAACAAAAGAAGGCTCAGACTCCCTAGTCTCAGCCACCTCAGCAGACCCAGACTGCTCCGGGTTTTTGACTCCTTTCTAGAGAACATAACTGCCTTGCTTCTGGAGAATCACGACAGTGTGCACATCTCCTGCAGACTCTGTCATTATGCCCACAGGTGGCATCTCATCACCTCGGAGCAGTGGACATTTACAATAGTGCGGGAAGGATACAAACTTCATCTACGAAGTCTACCCCCTCCCCAACTTCACTAAGAGAGTTACATTCTCAGCCCCCTCTCACTGTTCTGTTACTGCAAGAGGTCACCTCCCTTCTACTGCAGGGTGCAATAGTGGAGGTTCCAACATTCCAGCAAGGAACGGGCTTCTATTCTCCCTACTTTTTTATTCCAAAGAAAACGGGGGGATGCTGACCCATTTTGGACCTCAGGGAACTAAACAAGCATCTCCTACGGGAGAAGTTCAAGATGGCATCCCTGAGGACCCCCCTTCTCTATCTTCAGAGTCTAGATCTGAAGGAAGCGTACACTCATATTCTTATCCATCCAGAGCACAGAAAATTCCTGCACTTCATGTTTCAGGGAAGACACTATCAATACAGAGTCCTGCCTTTGGCCTTGCCTCTGTCCCAAGAGTCTTCACTAAATGCATGGTGGTAGTAGCTGCATTTCTAAGGACTCGAGGGATTTTTTTCTTCCCTTACTTAGACGACTGGCTCATAAGAGCAAGCTCTTCTCAAGAGGCCAGTCTGTCCCTTTCACACACCATGCAAGTGTTACAGCATTTGGGATTTGTCATAAATCTTCCAAAATCCCAACTCGTCCCCTCTTGAACTCTTGAGTTCATAGGGACCCTCTTAAATACTCAGCAGTCAAGGGCATTTCTGCCCCAATTCCGCTGTGCTTGTCTCAATCATTTAACATCTCAGGCATGCCTCAAGAACCATTTTACTGCTAGAGAAATGCTACAACTTCTGGGCCATATGTCATCAACAGCTCATGTAGTTCCATATGCTTGTTTGTACATGCACACAGCCCAATGAACACTGGCATCCCAGTGGTCTCAAGCATCAGGTCACCTGGGGGACAAGATAACAGTATCTAACCTTCTGATATCATCTCTCCAGTGGCGGCGATCCCCAGAAAATCTCCTTGCATGGTCGCCTTTTCAGATGCCAGCACATCAATGTACTCTGACGACGGATGCATCCAGACTGGATTGGGGAGCCCATCTGGGATCTCTCTCCACTCAAGGACTCGTCTCAGCAAGAGTCACACCTCTACATAAATCTGCTGGAGCTCGGAGCCATTCTCAATGCTCTCAAAGTGTTCCAGGACCATCTTTGGTCCCGCAGAGTCCTAGTCCAAACCGACAATCAAGTAGCCATGTTCTACATGAACAAACAGAGCAGAACAAGTTCTTGGACCCTCTGCAGCGAGGCTCTACATCTTTGATCCTTTTCCATATATCATTGCATTCACCTCCAAGCGATGTATCTCCTGGGCAAGCACAATGTGTTAGCGGACAGACTAAGTCGAATCTTTCTCCCCCACGAGTGGTCTCTTAATGTAGACACAGTCACTCACATTTTTCAGATCTGGGGGACTCCAGAGATAGACCTGTTCGCAACTCCTCAGAATGCCAAGCTCCCTCACTTTTGTACCAGGACTCCTGCGCCGGACAGCCAACAAGTGGATGCTTTTCACATCCACTGGGGACAGGGCTTCCTGTATGCCTTCCTTTCCATTCCCCTAATTCCCAAAACTCTGTTCAAGCTCCAGATGGACAGGGGCTTCATGATACTCATAGCCCCATGCTGGCCACATCATCCGTGGTACCCTGTCCTTCTACATCTGTCTCAAGCTCAACCCATAGATCTCGGGTCTGCTCCAGATCTCTTCTCTCAGGAGGAGGGGACACTGCCCCATCCCAATATACAGTCTCTCCATCCCCAGGCATTAACCTTCTCCAGGAGGTTAAGGGCATCCCCTTAGCTTCTAGGAAGCCATCCACCAGGCGGTCCTACTCTTTCAAGTGCCGTAGGTTTTCTTTCTGATGTTCTTAGAAGACTCTTAATACCTTCTCAGCTCCGATGGAGGCACTGCTTGTATATCTCTTCCACCTATCTTCTTCTGGACTCAAAACCAATTCAGTAAGAGTACACCTAAGTGCAATTGCGGCCTCTCATGTGCCCTTAGATGGCCAACCCATCTCTTCTCAGCCGCTCATAGCATACTTCATGAGGGGTCTTCTATTATCCAGGCCTCCCATTAAGCCACCTCCAGTGGCATGGGACCTCAATGTTGTTCTAGCACAGTTTCTTAAGCCGCCCTTTGAACCTCTGGCCACTACTTCACTTAGGTTTATCACCTGGAAGGTCATCTTCCTCATTGCCCTCACTTCAGCAAGGCACATTAGTGAGCTCCAGGCCTTGGTGGCTGACATACCTTACACACGGTTCCACCATGATAAGGTAGTCCTTAGTACTCACCCTCAATTCATGCCGAAGGTGGTCTCACCCTTCCATTTGACCCAGTTAGTCTACCTCCATGTGTTTTTCCCTAGACCACACTCATCTAGGGCAGAAGCAACCCTCCATACTCTGGATTGTAAACGTGCCTTAGCTTTCTATCTCCAGAGGACTCGAGAAGACGGAAAGCTTCTCAGCTGTTCATCTCCTTTGACTCTAGTCACCTCGGGTTGCCAGTCTCTAAACGTACTTTCTCCAAGTGGATAGCGAACTGCATTGCCTTTGCTTATGAGAAGGCAGGACTCTCCCTAAAGGGTCATGTCACTGTCCATAATGTTTGAGCCATGGCTACCTCGATGGCAAATCTACGATCTTAGCTATTGTTGAGATCTGCAAATCAGCAACTTAGTCTTCAGTCCATACTTTTGCTGTTCACTACTGCCTATACAAGGACTCCTGCCAGGATGCCATGTTTGGCCAGGCTATTCTCCAGCATCTCTTTCAGAACAACCAATTACCATTCGTTGTAAATCTGTATATAGTTTTGAAAACGTTTTATGAAAAGAAAGTTTTGTTCTATGTAAACCGCCTTGAGATTATGAAAGGCGGTATATTAAAAAAAAATGTTAAATAAAATAAATAAACAAACTCCTACTCCCCATCCCGGGTTTCTATACAAGACATCCATGCAGGATACATGACCTCTGTAAGCATAACTGTGAAAAACCACAGCCAATTCTGAGCTCATCTCTCTGGCGTGTTCTAGCTAGGGAGTCCCATATGTGAAGGCTACATGCCTGCTTGTTCCTGGAGATAGCGTAGTTACTCACCTTTAACAGGTGATCTCCAGGAACAGCACCCCTAGGAGTTGTAGGTTTTCTCTTTTTGTCTTTCTTTCCTTTTATCTCAGCTACAAACTCAACTGAGGTGGGAGGGTGGGAAGGCAGCTACACAGACGCAGTGGGATGCTCCCAAAAGCTTTTCTTTTTGACGCTGGGGAGCGTTCCCATGCAGGCTCCATCGGTACCAAAGACTAAATTCCTGCTGTTCCCGTAGATCATCTGTTACAGGTGAGTAACTATGCTTGCCTGCATGGTAACAGGTCCTGTAGCCCTGTGCTGACAGTTACTACACACTGAAACACATGAACTGCTTAGTATATATCAGTATGCCTGGAACAGATACCTGAGTCATTACTTCAGGCTCCATCTCTGGCCTTGTTCAAATCCAGGCCAGAAAACCATCTCTTCAAGGTTATATTTGGATCCTGAGATATTCTCCTATTTATTACGCATGTGTTTTCTAAGCCTTTCCCCTTAGTTTTACCCTAGTCCCCTGCTTGTTGTGTTTGTCTGTCCTGAGTAGATTGCAAGATCTATTGAGCAGGGTCTATATCATATGTATATATGTACAACGTTGAGTATGCCTTGTAGCACTATACAGATAAATAGTAGTAGTAATAAAAGGACCCCTAAGATAGCACTGGAAACTCAACAGTTTTAAAACAATAGTATTGGGATCTTGTTCCTAAGACAATGAAGAAGTTTTGGAAGCATAAAACATGCTATGCCTGAAAAGCAAATGTTGGCAAAACAGAGCGACATTGCTGATTGATGTACCAGTACAAAATTAGTATTGAAAGTCATCATTCCATACTTTGTGTGAGAGAGAGATCACCAAAGACATGTAGCTGAAAGATACAGAAATAGTCCCTGTTGTCCTGATCTGATTGTAAAGAGTTTCCAAGCACTCCTCAGTACATTCCTTACATATCTTAAATAGAATAGCAGCGAATCAGAATTGTATAGCAAAGAGAATTCAGAAAATATGTTTGGACTCATCTGGAATTCGTTGCCGGAGGATGTAGTAAAAGCTGTTACTGTAGCTGGGTTTAAAAGAGGATTGTACATGTTCCTGGAGGAAAGTCCATAAATCATTAATAAAGTGAACTGGGGAAATCCACTGCATACCCCTGGGACAAGCAGCATGGAATCTTTCTACCTTTTGGAAACCTCCCAGGTACTTGTGACCTGGATTGGCCATTGTTGGAAGCAGGATACTGGGCTCGATGGACATTTGGTCTGAAGCAGTATGGCATTACTTATGTTCTTATGGACTATTTATACCCAGTGCAGCTTCACTTCTTCATTGACGTATGATGATGACTCTCAAACATGTCATAGATACCTTTTATTGGACTAACACTGTATCAGCTACACCTTGTTGTTTGACCCTTATTTCTACTACTACAACTTATCATTTGTAAAGCGCTACAAAGCGTACGCAGCTCTGTACAAAGACATGTAAGAGAGAGTCCCTGCTGATAAGAGCTTACAGTCTAATCAAGATAGACAGCACAACAGGTGGGGACTAGGATATATCTAGGGAAATGGTAAGGAAACATATAGGAGGTGAACAGGAGACTAGGGGGATGAAGATCCAAAAGCAGTCTCAAAGAAGTGAGCTTTTAGCCTGGATTTGAACAGGGCCACAGATGGAGTCTGATGTACTGACTCAGGTAGTTTGTTCCAGGCATAAGGAGCAGCAAGGTGAAAGGTTCAAGTCTGGAATTGGCAGTGGAAGAGAGGGATACAGATAGAAGGGATCTGCTAGAAGAGAGGAGTTCCTCAGGAGGGGTGTAGGAAGAAGTAAGAGAGGAAAGGTGGTGGGGAACAGCCAAATTAAGACACTTATAGGTCAGTAATAGAAGTCTGAGCTGCATGCCAAAAAAGATAGGCATTCAATGAAGTGACTTCAAAAGATGGGTGACATGAGCACAGAGACGCTGGCAGAAGAATACCCATGCAGCTGAGTATTGAACAAATCGAAGTAGGGAGAGATTTAGGCATCATCGTGGATAACACGTTGAAGCCCTCCGCCCAGTGTGCAGCAGCGGCCAAGAAAGCAAATAGAATGCTAGGTATCATAAGGAAAGGAATGGAGAATAAAACAAAGGATATTATAATGCCTCTGTATCATTCCATGGTGCGACCGCACCTTTAATATTGTGTGCAATTCTGCTCGCCGTATCTTAAAAAGAATATAACAGAATTAGAAAAGGTACAGAGAAGAGCCACCAAAATGGTAAAGGGGATGGAAGGATACCCCTTAGAGGAAAGGCTTAAAAGGCTAGGGCTCTTCAACCTGGAAAAGAGACTGCTGAGGGTCTATAAATTAATGAATGGAGTGGAACAGGTAAACGTTGATCGATTGTTAACACCATCAAAAAGTAGAAAGACTAGTGGACATGCAATGAAGCTACAGTGTAACCTGTTTAAGACTAATAAGAGAGAAATGTATCTCCAGGAACAAGCAGGAAAGTAGTCATCACATATGGGTATCGTCGGTACCGACGGAGCCTGCGCGGGAACGCTCCCCAGCGTCCAATAGGAACGCTTTTGGGAGCATCCCTCAGCACATGCGCGCTGCCTTCCCATCTTTCCAACTGTCCTTCTTCAGTTCTTTGTTTTCCACGGAGCCGACAGGATCCATACCCTGTCACCGCAGAAAATTCTATCTTTAAAATTGTTTTCTTGTGGTCGTGTTTGCTTGCCGCATGACGCTTACTGGTACCGTCGGTTCTTTTGTTTTCTTTTCCAAAAAACCCCCAAACCTTATACTTTGAGCTGTTTCTCTTCAGAAACGTTTCTTTTTTGGTGCTAGGCGCCATTTTGGGCACTTGTCCCCATATTCCTAAAACATGGAAAAACCAACTAGTCGTTTTAAAAAATGTACTAAGTGTGGTGGTACTATTTCTGTCACTGACACCCATGATTGGTGTCTTAAATGTTTAGGGCCTGAACATTCTCAATCTGAATGTCTGTCCTCCATGGGGATGACTAAAAGAGGGAGACAGAACCGGGCTGTAAAGCTGGGTACCCTCTTTTCTTCGGATGCCAGATCCATTGCATCAACATCTTCAAGAGCCTCCTCTCCCTCCCATGGATCTCAAGTAACTAAACATAAAAGCCGGTCATCAAAGGGTAGCACTCCTGCTAAGCATCGAGAGGCCATTGGCATTGCCCTTGAGGGAACCACACCGGCAAAGCAGCCCCGGCGCGAAGCTTTGGCTTCCAAAGCATCAATGGGGCTCCAGGATGTTCTCGAGGCCTCGACCTCGCAAGAACTACCTGTGCCATGCTCAGGGGTTCCGGCCGTTTTCACCCGTACCGATACCCAGACATCGGCAGGGTCGATAGACCAGAGGTTTCTCGCTATCAAACGCAGCATTGCAGCTCTTCTCTCAGCTGCGGTACCGTTGGTCCAACGGGCACCAGTACCGACATCGACACTGATGCCGGTACCTACACCGGTACCGACGATACCAGCCCCTGTGGGAATTCCTCCTACGCCATCTTTGGCTGAAATCGACAGATCGGTACCGGATCAACTTGGTACCGACTTCGATTGATACCGGGACCGTGCTTTGCTTGCATGAGCATCGTGGTCAAGAATACTTTGAATCCTCCGATTCCGAAGACTCTGACAATTCTGTTGGTACCAGAGGGTTTCTCCCAGAGGATCCCTCTTCTCCCCAACGCAGAATGTCACCTCCAGAGGACATGTCTTTTCAGGATTTTATTCGTGGTATGGCCAATGGCCTTCCAATCACGGTAGCTCCTGAAGAGGAACCCAGACCAAAGGAAATTGGAAATTCTCCAAATATCCTAAAGCACCAAAGGAGGCAGCCACTCTGCCCATCCATGAAATTCTGCATAACTTGATGCTCAGAATGTGGGAGACACCTCTGACTACATCTCCTCACTCTAGGAGAGTTGATACTATGTATCAAGTTCCGCCATGTCCTGGATTTCAAAAGACTCAGCTGCCACACCATTCAATGGTGGTGGAGTCAGCCATGCGTAGGATGAAAAGTGCAAAGAGGCATGCATCCAATCGTTCAGGTCGTGAATGCAGGACTCTGGACGCTTTTGGGCGACAAACATTTCAGGCTTCCATGCTTTCAGCTAGGATCAGTTCATATATACTGTATACGGGAATGTTCCTCAAGGAAGTTACAGGAGATTTGGAGCTTTTGAGCCCATTTCTCCCAAATGACAAGAGACAAGACTTTCTTGCTCTAGTTAAGCATGTTCAAGATGTCTCCAAGTTTGTAAATCGTGCAGTCTTTGACTGCTTTGAATGCATCAGCAGAACCTCTGCTATTGCCATTGGCGCACAACGGATTGCCTGGCTTCAGGCATCAGACTTGGAGACTTGGGTACAGGACAAGTTAGGCAACATTCCTTGCACGGTGAGAGAATCTCTTCGGCAAGAACTGGCAGGAAAAGGCTAACGAGTTAGATGCTGACAATACTACTCTAGATTGATTGTCGAAATCTACAGCTACTCCAGCCAAAAATAAGTCTTATAAAAAACCCTCTTTCAGCAAAAACAGGAACATTTATCCTTCCTATTCCCAGCAGAGTCAATCTCAGGGTCAGGTTGCCCAAAAGGGACAAACTAGACAGCAAAAGAAACCAAAAGGTCCCAGAGCCCAACCAGCTCTGCAGGTTCAGCCCCCTCAAGGGCTTTGACTCCTTCCTAGAGAGCTTTGCCTTCCTGCCTCTGAGGGGTCCCCAACCCCCCAGTATCCCAGGTAGGTTATGCCACTTTGTCAACAGATGACAATCAGATAACAGCAGAAGATTGGACTTTGTCCATTGTAGGAGAAGGGTACAAGCTTCATTTTCACAGCATGCCCCCTCCTACAATTCTAAAGCAATTCAATTCTCAAACCTCCGCAAACCATCTGCTAGATCACGAGGTCTCAACACTTCTTGCCCAAGGGGCAATAGAGGAGGTACCCATTCTTCAATGGGGTGCAGGGTTCTACTCCCCCTATTTTCTTATTCCAAAGAAAACGGGGACACAGACCCATTTTAGACCTCAGAGAATTGAACAAATACCTGTTTCAACAGAAGTTCAAAATGATTTCTCTGGGAACTCTTCTGCCATACCTTCAAAGCCAGGATTGGCTTTGCTCTCTAGACTTAAAGGATGCATACACTCACATTCTGATCCATCCAGATCACAGGAAATTCTTACGATTCCTTTTCAGGGGAAAACAGTTCCAGTACAGGGTTCTTCCCTTTGGTCTAGCTTCTGCACCAAGGGTATTCACGAATGCATGGCAGTAGTAGCTGCATTTCTACGAACCCTGGGAATATTCGTCTTCCCTTACTTAGACGACTGGCTCATTCGAGCCCCTACAGTTGCAGAGGCCAGCACTGCACTGTCTCGCACAATGCGAATCCTCCAATACTTGGGGTTGGTAATAAACTTCCCAAAATCCCAGCTTGTTCCTTCCCAATGCCTGGAATTCATAGGGGCCTGTCTAAATACCAGACAGGCAAAGGCTTTCCTTCCACAGGCCCAGTGTCTTCGCATAATGCAGCTAGCTTCTCAAGCAGCAGAGAAATCCTACCTAACTGCTCGAGAGCTACTATAGTTGCTGGGACATATGGCATCCACAGTTCATGTAGTCCCATATCTCGCCTTCACATGCGAGCAGCTCAGTGGACCCTATCCACACAGTGGACACAGGCCACAGGTCATTTATCGAACAAAATAATAAACTCTCAACGACTAAGTTTGTCCCTCCAGTGGTGGCAATCCCTATAAAATCTGACAGTGGGGTCTCCTTTCATCAACCCATTTTTCAGGCCACCCTAACAACAGATGCATCGCAAGTGGGTTGGGGAGCACACCTGAATCATCTCTCTACCCAGGGAACCTTGACTCCATAGGAGGCTGGTCTACACATAATCCTCCTGGAATTAAGAGCAATCTATTTAGCTCTTCGAGTATTCCATGCCCAGCTCAGCTACAAGACAGTCCTAGTCCAGACGGACAATCAAGTAGCCATGCTCTATGTGAATAAGTAGGGCGGGGACAGGTTCTCTGTCGTATGCAATGAAGCTTTTACAACTGTGGGCCCTCGCCAGAGAGTATCAAATTCACCTTCTAGTGGTATATCTTCCAGGTATTCAAACATTTGGGCAGACAAACTCAGTCGAGTACTGCTGCCTCCCGAGTGGTCTCTCCACCTAGACCAGGTGACAAATATATTTCATCTCTGGGGCACTCCAGACATAGACCTCTTTGCAAGTCCACTGAATACCAGACTTCCCCGGTTCTGTCCAGGATTCCGGCTCACAATTGTCAGGCAAGGGATGCCTTCCTCCTTCAGTGGGGTCAGGACTTCCTTTATGCCTTCCACCCATTCCCCTCATCCCCAAAACACTCTTCAAGCTTCAGAGAGACAGGGGTAAAATGATTCTCATAGTGCCACTATGGCCATGCCAAGCGTGGTGTCCCCTGCTTCTACATCTCTCTCAAGCTGCACCTCTGGAGTTAGGGCATGGTCCAGATATCCTTTTCCCAAGAGGACAGGACACTATGGCACCCAAGTCCCCAGTCCTTGCATCTCATGGCCTGGTTGCTGAAGGCTCCTAGACCTCCAGGATTTCAACCTGTCCCAACAGGTAAAGGATATCCTTCAGGCTTCTAGGAAACTTTCCACAAGAAGATCTTATGCCTTCAAGTGGAAACGTTTTACTATATGGTGCTCCAAGAAGGGATTAAACCCCCTTGGCATACCCTTGGAATCGATACTAGAGTATCTCCTTCACTTATCGAATTCTGGTCTAAAGACCAATTCAGTAAGAGTCCTTCTTAGTGCAATTGCAGCTTCTTATAAGCCTCTGAATGGACAACCAATTTCCTCTCATCCACTCATATCCTGATTTATGAGAGGTCTTCTATTAACCAAACATCCCATTAGGCCAGCACCAGTGGCATGGGACCTAAATCTAGTTCTGGGGCAGCTCATGAAGCCGCCTTTTGAGGCCTTTAGCCACTACAACCCTTAAGCTTTTGACCTGAAAGGTCATCTTCCTAATTGCCAATCACCTCTTCACGTCGCATTAGTGAACTGCAAGCTTTAGTGGCTAATCCTCCTTATACTAGGTTTCACCATCGATAAGGTTTGTTCTTAGAACTCATCCACAATTTATGCCAAAGGTGGTTTCCGCCTTTTCATTTAAATCAATCAATTTATCTTCCTGTATTTTTTCTGAACCCTCACGCCTCTAATGCAGAAAGAAACCTTCATACTTTGGATTGTAAAAGGGCCTTAGCTTTTTACTTACAAAGAACACAGCAACATAGAAAGTCCTCGCAACTTTTTATAGCTTTTGACTCTAGTCATTTGGGACAGCCAGTTTCCAAAAGAACTTTATCTAAATGGGATTGCCCATTGCATATCCTTTGCTTATGAGAGTAAGGGTCTTCATCTTCAGGACCATGTCACAGCCTCATAACGTGAGAGCCATGGCAACTTCCATGGCTAATCTGCACTCTGTGTCTATCGATGACATTTGTCGAGCAGCCACCCTGGGCCTGGGTACACACCTTCACAGCCCACTACTGCCTGGATAAAGCCTACCATCGGGATGCCTTCTTTGGCCAAGCTGTTCTTCAAAATCTCTTTCAGACCTAATTCAACTCCTACCCACCAACCCTGGTGGAATGCCAGAGATCCATGGGAGGAAGGATTCCCACTTTTCCAGGGTGGCACCTTCTTGGGGCTATCTCCCTGGCATCTTCAGCTAGGGTCCCCATATGTGAAGACTACATTCCTGCTTGTTCCTGGAGATAACGTAGTTACTCATCTGTAACAGGTGATCTCGGGAACAGCAGGAATTTAGTCTTCACAACCCACCCACCTCCCCTAGGAGTTGTCTCTCTATCTTCCGTCTCTTTCCTCTCTCCCTCTATCATGTTTCACGAGGCTTACCAAACTTAACTGAAGAGGGACAGTTGGAAAGGAGGGAACGGCAAACGCGCATGTTGCTGAAGGGATGCTCCAAAAGCGTTCCTATGGGACTGCTGGGGGAGCAGTTCCCCGTGGCACTGGCCTCCTTCTGTTTTTACCGACAATTACCCCATAGTGTGAAGATCAAAATTCCCCTTGCTGTTCGTATTTATTTTATTTATATTTATTTGTTATTAACAGCTTTTATATACCACACTTTTTATCATCAGCGCGGTTTACATTCTTCTAAACAACTCTTTTGGTACCAATTACGCATCTGCTTCCAAAAAGCCAGCTCGATTATGCTCAAGTTTCTATCAGATAAACCCCCAGGATATCCGCAGAACATGGATAACTGCGGCGTTAAAAGAATATAATACCTGCTTACCAGGTGAGAGAAAACTACCGCTTTTTCACTCACATATGTAATCAATCTCTGATAATTCGTTACCGGAGTGACCGTGTATGTAGTTAAAAGCTCGTTAGTCGTCAGGGGGTTTTTGTAAAAAGGTTCTCGCAGACACAGTTTTCTGGGAAGAAAAGGCGCCATAAGGCATTATTATAAGAGGACCATGGAAATTCTTCATTGCTTGCGGTTGACCAGGTCAAGTATATTGTGTGAACCTTGTGTGCCTTTTTGGGAATACACTATGCTGTATTGAATTTGTTGTTTTTTGTTGCTGGCCCCGTCAACTAGGGCGGAAGAGCTAGGCCTCTCACGCGGCGCAACCTGTGCCCACACATATCCTGCTACGCGCTAACCCCCCACATACCCCCCCCCCCCCCACCCAGTAACGTTTGGGGAAGAGGCGGACAGTGGCAACAGCAGTTATTTTTCCAAAAATGGGCTACGTTTTGCTGCTCGCTTCTTGCAGACCGTGCACACTTCTAGGCCCATTCTGTGTGTCCTGAACTGGACATGGCCCCCTGCTGCCGAGGGTGTCCAAAAAAAGCGATAGCAAAAACGCCAGTCCCCACAATTACATACAACATATCTGTTGCCCACCTCCCCGCTCTTGAGAAAAGAAATCTGGTGCCGGCTGGGGGGACATGGCGGATGGCTGGGTTTCTGCCCCTGTAGGGCTCCCCTGGGCCCCCCCCCCACCCCAGGAATTCTTTGGGCTATTTAGACCTGCTCCTTGGTACTTAGGACCTGGATTTGGCCCACTGTTGGAAACACCCCGGATCACGCTGGGCGTAGTCGGACTGGGGACTCTTGTGGTTGGACCCAGTTTATGAGCACCCCCCTATCTCTATGTTACGCAGGAACACAGTTGTACGAGGAGGTCTTTGCAGTAGCCTAGATGCGGAGGTATCTGAGGGAATGAATCTACTCTAGGCGTTCCCTATTGGAAAACAATGTGTTCCAAGAAAGGAACAGGATGAATTTCTGCCAATGTTGTCTTGTAGAGAAAGCATACAACACCTGGTTTTAGCCTATCTTGTGAATATGTGTGAAGGGAGGGAGATAAGTCCAAAAAAGGGATGGACCCCCAAGGTTAGTGAGCCACAGGAAACAGAGAGGAGTAGAATGTTATTCCACAGATATAGAGAGAACAAGGAGGAGAAGGGGGGAGGATGGGCTTAGGGGGAAAAGATAGTATGGTGAGCTCCCAGTGTGGCGCCATGTTCATTTTCAGATTTGGTCAGTGAGACATCCAGGCACTCAAAGTCAGATAAGCAGGCAGAGGTCCGCGGCCCCCCCGGATTCCCAGAGAGGTTTCAGGTGCAAGGAGGTAGACCCTTGAGAGTCATTCAGCATAGAGAGCGTACCTGAAAACCATGGCGAGGATGATGTCCCTATCACACCACTTAAATCTACATTTTATCTTATTTCCGGGTTTTATATACAGCTTTTATCACATAATTAAGCGCGGTTTACAGATAAACTCTTAACTCTTAATGCACTGAGCAGTGTACATTAGAACCATGGAACGTATTTACACATTTAGTACATTCTTAACAAGTTTTATAAATTATTACAAACACACCTCTAGTCTGTAGTGAGGTATGTAACGGGCCAACTCTGTACATTTAAGGGATAACTTTTAAGGCAGGAGTGCATTGTTAATGGTTATATTACTTGATTAGTGAGTTACTGTTTCTCTGTTGTTGAGTCTTGCTTGTCAAGGATTTGTTTGGTAAAGCTTCAGAGAACAATCCTCAGTTTTTGCGCTTTTTCATGAAACATAGAACTATAACTATTTAACTATGTAGCACCACAATGGTAATTTCATTAATAATCACATAGAGAACGACCAAAAATTAAAAGGGGCAATTTTCATATTCATCCTCACTGGTGTGAAGTGAAAGTAGAATGGTACATTCTTAAATTCTGAAACATGCCATAGGTACACAGCAGACCGAGGGGGGTACTTGACACCTGCTGTTTGGTTTTTTCTAAATGGAAAACAAAAGAGGGATATCGGATGTTAGGTGTGTTCAGCAGATCATGTTAAATTTGTGTGCCATTTAGTCACGGGCTGATTCCTGGCGACCCAGCAGTCCCCTAGATTTTCTTGGCAAGGTGTGACCAGAAAGTAGATTGTCAGGCCTTTGTTCCGAAGGACAAGGGTGCAGTGACTTGCTCAAGAGCAGGAAGGCGAACGCCAGTGGGAATCAAACTCTGGTCTATTGGTCACTAATCCACTGCTCTAACCACTAGGATACTTCTTTTCACTCCCATCTTAAATTAAGTACATGCTAAATTCATCTATTGTCTTATAAATTAAGGCCTTCATGGTGAAAACAATATAGCGCACATTAAAAAAAACATGGAACGGAATATGAGAATATCTAATCATAGCAG